>JAJMAK010000263.1:0-23017 GCA_030572615.1 Metschnikowia lachancei | reverse complement strand
CAGATGATGCAGCAGGCTGCGGGTGTGTACACTTACTTATCCGAGAGTTTTCTCCACGGACCATCGTCGGATTTGAAGCCTGCTACGGGTAAATTTTTGTCAAACGTTTGCTTGGCACAAAGTCAAGAAATGTTCACGTTGAAAGTCATCGACGGCGACCTTGCACAGACAAAAAACTCCTTGATCGCTAAGCTCTGTATGTCGGCGGCTAATTCTTATGCCGAGTGCTATGCGGACACCGCCCATTTGGTCAATGACGATGGCTCCACCGCGCTAGGTGACCAACCCGATTTTGGTATCCGGGAATCGGGCCTTGAGGACGAAATTTTGACGCTTGGAGATGAAGAAAATTACGACGATCTTGCGGAATATGACCCAGAGACGAGCGACTCCCATACCACCAAGGTTTCTGCACAGTTGAATGCGTCGTGGGTTGCAATTTTCCAAGTAAAAAGCCTCTACTATAAATCGTTGTCTTTCTATTTCCAGGGTTTGCATTTGGATGCCAACCACAAGTATGGTGAAGCAATTGCACACTTGACTAAATCCTCAGAGGTTCTCGGGGAAATATCGCCTGTTTTGTTGAAAAGCGTGGCCAAATCCCGTGCCCAAAACGTCTACGACTTATTGGATAACTTCGATTATCAGCGTGATGCATTGAAGATCAAATTAGGTGATCTCACTAAGGATAACGACCTCATCTACCATGATATCGTGCCCTCTCTGTTGACGCTTACCGAACCAAAGGCCATGAATAGTGCCAAGGCGATCCCAATGAACAAAATCGAGGCTTTTGCCCGAATCAATGAAAATAACTATAACCATTTTTTGGCCAACGTTGTCCCTGTGAGCATCCACGAGCTTCTCAGCTACTACTCGGAGGAGAAATCACAGTTTTTGCGTAACGAAATCGACGCGGTTGATGTTTCCAACGAGGAGTTATCTTCGGCGTTGGAATTTTTGAACTTGCCCAGAGCACTCGTGAGCATCAAAGAACTCACTTTAGCTGAAAAGCCGTTGGAATACGGCGCACAAGATTCTCTTCTTGATTCTGAGTCTCTTAGAAAAGTTCAGGAGATATCAAGTCAGTTTGCCCAAGATACGAGCAACAGAACATTAATCGCTCAAACGAGGAAACATATTGTTGATTGTTTAAGCAAGAGCGAACGCCTTTTGAACTCAGCCCTGACTAACACCTCACAGGGCCAGTTTAGAGAAGATCTCATCAATTTGAAGAGGTCTTTATACGAAGCCGCCAATTCAGACGCTCGGCTCTTTGCTTTGATAGATCAGGACAACAGTGCTTTCTACAATACTCTTGGCAAGGGCGCTAATTCTGTGGATTTTAAGAATCTTTTTCTGTTGCCTGAAATCAAAAATACTGCTAGCCACAGTCAAGAGCCTGAGATCAGTTTATTGGATATGGACGACGCTCAATTAAGCAAGATTTCTGTCACGATCGAAGATAAAATCAGACATCTTGAAGACATTCTCAATGAACTCAACGTGGTCAAGACAAACAAGGCAAAGTTGATTGCAGAATTGAAGAAGCAGATTCACGAGGATGACATCTCAGATATTCTTCTTATAAACAGTAGAGTGAAGTCGACAAATGAGATTAAAACCGTCATCTTCCCGGAAGAGTTGAAGAAGTTCGAAACCTTCCTGGACAGCTTGAATGAATTGATCAACAAACAAAAGACGTTATTGGGAGATGTTAAGAGCCTTTGGGAAGAATTAATCTCCAGTCCAAAAGTTAAAGAAATCCAGCTGTCCTCAAGTTTCAGGAACGGCCTCCTCAACGAGCAAAAGTCTAAGATCGATGGGTTCTACGAGAATAATTGGAAGAAGTATACTGTGGGTTTAAAGTCGGGGGTGGGGATCTATCGGAAACTTCTTGACTTCGCGGAAAGCCTTCAGGATGCTATAGAGAGGCAAACCCATATGGGACTGGTCACACAATCAATGGGCTCTCTCGATTTGGGGCGTGATACCACTGGTGGTTCCATTGTTTCTTATGGTTCTCAAAACGCGTCTCAATACCCCGCACCTACTGGGCCTATCAAGGCTCAACAAGCGTGGTCGACGGGTGGCTATTCAAGCCAGGAACAAGGGCAAGCCTTACAGCCACAGTTAGAACAAGGGACTTTTTTCAGCGCCGGAAGTCAGAGTCCGTTTTCAGCCGCGTCATATTCGTCTGCTTCAAACGCCCCACAGTTGCCCCCAAAAAGACCATCACAAAGCTCTGTTCCGGGGCAACCCGGCTCGTCTAGTGGCGCCGCTGCGCATAACTCAGACACGACGCAACGCTCTACGCCCGCTGCCAACTTCGGGTCTGGAGGCCGTACCAACAGCAGCAGCAGTGGCTTGATTTACGATCAACCATCAACATACCTGCCAAACATGTACGATTATTTTACACCGAAGCGGGGTTAAAATAACCGGGCTGTAATCGGAAAATAAAATAAATTTCAGGCTGAAATACGCGTCTGAAATGAACGGCAGTCGCTACTTTGGGATGTTTAACAACTCTTTGCAAAACAACAGAACAAAACAAACAAGGGAAGGATGAGGAATCCTTTATAATAGCTTTGGCGTTTGTTTTTGTTTTTGAGATATTTTCTGATCCCGAACAATAGTTAAAATCACGCAATTCCTTTGGAATGTTTTCTTTTTACTTTCCTGAAAAAAAACTTGGAAAACTTGGTCAGCCTGCACAAACTTCCATATTGTGATTTGCCGACGCGTGAACTTCCGAAAGAGGACAAATGTGCAAGTCGTGAATGACCGAAGGAGTAAAAACCACCAGATCGCTCGCGTTCTATTAATATTTTCATGTGTTTATGCAGGAACCGTTTCAGTACGTACGCTTTTTTTATCTTTAGGTTTTCATCAAATGGGAAATTTTTTCCGAATATAAAAACCCAGACCATCCACTGTACTTTCCTTTTTTTTCTTTCTTTTTTTTTCGATAAAAGAAACGGAATCAACCTCTGAAAACCAAATAAAAATAAAAGGGTTCGGTGATACCGCTTATATTTCCTGAAATTTTTTCTTTTCCCAACTTCTATCGCTTCAAAAAATAAAAAGGACACATCCCTACTGAACTCTCGTTTCATCTCCAGATTTTCCTGAAAATTTGCCAACAATGAAATCGTTTCCAGTTTTCTTTTTCATGGCTTTGGTCTCGCTCATTAGCTACGTGAAGGCTAGTGACTGGACCCAGATCAATTGCAACAAGACCACGCCTTGTCCTGAAAAATACCCATGCTGTTCACAGTATGGTATGTGTGGAACCGGATCTTATTGTTTGGGTGGATGTGACCCAAGATATTCATTTAACTTGACTGCATGCATGCCTCAACCAAGAATGTCTTCGTTCACAGACTCTTTCAACGATGCCAGCAAGATCATCGAACAAACCAAGTATTTGGGTAATGCTTCTGATACCGACTGGGTGTACACCGGAAACATTAACAACTACGATGATGCTATCTTGTTGCAAATGCCTAAGGAATCTACTGGTTCGGTCATCTCTTCCACAAAATATCTTTGGTTTGGTAAGATCGGAGCCACCATGAAGTCTTCTCGTGGTAAAGGTGTCATTGCTGCGTTCATTACTTTCTCTGATGTCCAGGATGAAATCGATTACGAATTCCTTGGTTACAACTTGACCTTCCCACAAAATAACTACTACGCAAAAGGTATTTTGAACTATACCAACACAGGAAGTTTTGCAATTAGCGATACTTTTGACAACTGGCATTACTACGAAATCGACTGGCAAGAGGACAAGATCACCTGGTCTGTAGATGGTAAGTCGGTCCGTCAATTGGAGAAGTCTGCAACTTGGAACTCCACCACGAACAGATATGACTACCCTGCCACTCCTGCAAGAGTCCAGTTCTCCTTGTGGCCTGGTGGATCTACGCTTAACGGATTGGGTACGATTGAGTGGGCTGGTGGTGAAATCGACTGGAACTCTCAAGACATCCAGGAGTACGGCTACTACTATGCTTACGTCAAGAATGTGTCTGTTCAAACCTACGGTTTGCCATCGTTTTTAAACAACAAGAACACTAACAACACAGACTATCATGCGTACTTGTATAATGCCACGGCAGGAGATGAGTACAATATCTACTTGACAAACAAAAAGACGTGGTTGGGCAATTCGGGTGCCACAGGGTTCAATCCTGAAAATTCGGTTGACGAGCTGGTTCATTCATCCGTCATCGTTGTTCTGTCTGGCTCGTCTAAGTCCACCTCTACTTCTCTTCTGACCAGAGCAACAAGTGCTCAAGACCCATCCCAGAATACCAAGGGTGCTAACACTGCTACCACTACCTCTACTACTTCGGCGTACACCGGAGGCTTTGCGCAAAACACTAAAGCTGCCTCGTCATCCACCGCAAGTGCCACGGTAAAGTCGGGTGCTAGATCTCAAAGCCATTATGGTATCGTGAGTGCAATTGTTGCTGTTTGTGCTATGGCCGGTGGAGCTTTCTTTGTCGGTGTTTAATTGTGATACTGTCTAATGTCTACTTTCATTTCTTTCGAACCAATTCAAAGGCGTTTCTATTAATAATATATGAATTAATGATTCAATAAAAGAATCACTGATTAAGTTGAGAAAGCCCCACTCTAGTAGCTCTTGTTTTTTTCCATGGGTATTTTTAAGTTTATCCAAGTTCATCAATGGAACGTTGTATGCACGTAGTTGTTGAACATTTAAACAAAATGAAGTTCAGGAATAGCTCTGCAAATAAGGCATAACTATGGGAATGAGGTGGGAGGCCTCGCACCGACTCATAATATATAGGGGACCACCGAGAATATGTAGATGTTTGTCACGATCTCTCCCATATTGATTATAGTTTATCCATTATCTTTTATTTTAGATGAAACATCAGTTCTGCAGAAGAGAAAATCGCCCTTTTATATATCTTCTTTGAGAATAGAATTGGGGTATTTTTATTAGATTTTACTTAACTTTTCGCAATCTATCAAGAATAGAAAAGCCAAAGATCCGAAAAAAAATACACAGCCTAGAAAATCAAGCCAGATATTTAGGACAGGTTTATTATTTATCTTAAATTAAAATGAAAGGCTCTATAGAAGCTCGTCAATTTCATTTTTGGCTATAAATTATGCATCATATAAAGCTACTCAATGAAGTGGCAGAGATGTATCAATTTAATTAATGGGTGCGCACAGTTGTATTTGTTTCTTAATTCACTTGCACTAGTAATGAATAAGATCTTCTAAGTCTTCAATTCCATTAAGCTAGCTTAATTCCATGTCCTCAATGCAAGTGTCTGAACCCAACCATTACTCACTCAAGGGTGCCAGGTAATATCATATGCTTAATATGACATGTATTTTATCTCACGCACAAATTACAATTAACTTGTTTTACACCCAAACATAGTACAACGAGAGAGATTTTGACTTAAAATGTTTTGCCGAGTCAATAATTCACGGGAAGAAATTCTTTGTTTATTGCCTCTTTTCATGTAAGTTTTTGACGAAAGGAACGCGCAGTGGATAAGAGAGTAGCTCCACTGTCTTGAGTAAGAGGTACTTGGAATTCATAAGACGGGGTTTCTGTATCAGTTCTTTCAAAGCGTTTGAATTTTATAGTTCGCTACTTTTACACCTTTTCAAAACTAAAGAAAGACACTTTTTATTACGTTCCCCTAGACCAATAATCCAACAAGGCTAGTGAATGTATTTTGCCACTCATTTGAAGGTCTTGAAATATCGTGGGGAAGAAATATCTTTGAACTAGAGCCAGACGTGAACCACAATAGTCCCAAAGTATGAGATTATCGAGCTTTTTTTGACCTTTCCAGTAAATCTTACTGATCCTGGTATTACGTCTGATAAATGCATCCATCGTTTTAGTTTGACCATGGCCAAACCCCATGAGTTTTTTGTATTACCTCCAATTTGACTCTTCGTTTACTAGAGTAAAGAAATGCCACAAATCACATACCTTGCCCCCAGAGCAACTGAAATACATGCTGATGACTCCTAGTCGGGAAGAACTGAAAATTTATGAATTTGAATATGCCAGGAAATAAACTAAACAGCAGGATTATACAGGCAACATCGGCTTGTTCATCAAAGATCACCTTCAACTTCCCCCCATAATGCCAACGCGACTCAGAAGGAAATATGGATGTTCAAGAATTTGGTAACCAGATGGCCAGGATCACTTGGTACCGGGAATAGAATCCTGAAGTGAATGATAAAAGGCACAACAAAGAGTGCTTGACGCAAGGAATGAGGAAATTCATTACAAGGCTAGCCTTCGATGGTACTGATTGGTACCAAGCCGAAGAAATGGCAGTCTTCAGCACTATCAGGTTTAATTTCACCATATACTTGCAATCTTCGAAATTGGCAAATTTTCATTCGCAAAATCAAGAAAGATAGAAAGCGCTTGTTGAGTTTGGCCATTGAAAGCACTTCTATTGACGTGAGCCTAGGGTCTGGACCAAAGAAATCGGAGATAAAGCCGGGATATAGTTTGCGTTTACACTTAATCCCTACTTCTAGTCTTTGCTGTGATTTCTTCTCACATTGAATGATTTTGAATTCCAGGTAGTGCAATTCCTTCGCACAGATAAGAAATTCGGATACTTAAATCACCCACCCGACCAAAAGTTCGGCCATCATTTCCGCACTTTATTTGAGCCTGTTAGTCCCGAGTCTTAGGTTGCACCTTTCCAAACGGGATTTACACACCAAGGTCCGGGAGAAATCATATAGAGAAACTACTTTCAAGGATTAAACATGACCCATGTACTATTATAACCCCTTAAAATACAATTACGTCTTCAGATAGAAAATTTCCTATGAAATTTTACCGGTTTAAGTACATGGGGTAAGCGTCCGGATAAGAGAGGTTCAACACTATGATACTAGCACCTTTTTTCCCACGCCTTGTCAGGAACAAAATGTGGTTCCTTCTAAGAGGACAACAAACACCACGAACAAACACCACATCAGGAAAAATACAAATAATGGTGACATAACCATGAAATAGCAGTAACGACCTAAAGCCGGAGCTTATTTCCATTCCTTGCCATAGGGAAATGTTGAAAATATGGAGACCCTTTTTTAAGTGGACCCTCTTGCCCTTCCTAAATTGCTCGATATGCAGTGACATGTAGATGGAGCTAAGAGCACGTAGAAGTTCTTCGTTCTTCAATGTTGACTTTTAATTTGGATTTTCATACTTTGCCTTCTATTCTTAATATCTCTAAACAAAAAAGAAATGTAGAGCAAAACATTAAACAATGCAAAAAAAACTACGCAAGACACTATATTGTCGGCCTTGGGGCATATTAATGTAGCCTCGATTCCGGCCCCCGACGTCGCGGCGTGGGGACATGGTGTACGGGTGTGCGCACCTCCGGCAACCTCGTTGATCGAACACCTAAGCACGTCGAAAAAACACTCCACCTCCACCCGATTTACTCGAAAGACTTCGACCCATCTTCGGTTTTTGACCTTTTTTCTAGAATTTCCCGATCAATTTCGAAAGGAAAAGATAAGAAAAAACATACAAACCGCCAAGATGAAGATGCTATCCAAGTTTGAGTCCAAATCGTCGCGCGCCAAAGGCGTGGCGTTCCACCCCAAACGGCCCTGGGTGCTTGTGGCATTACACTCGTCAACAATTCAGCTCTGGGATTACCGTATGGGCACGTTGATCGACCGTTTTGAGGACCACGAGGGCCCCGTGCGTTGCGTGAGCTTCCACCCCACCCAGCCCCTCTTTGTGTCTGGCTCGGATGACTACTCCATCAAAGTGTGGTCGCTCACCACACGGAAATGCCTCTTCACTTTGAGCGGCCACTTGGACTACTTGCGTGCGGTGTCTTTCCATCACGAGTTGCCCTGGGTGTTGTCGTGCTCGGATGACCAAACGATCCGGATCTGGAATTGGCAAAACCGTCAGGAAATTGCCTGTTTAACTGGGCATAACCACTATGTGATGCTGGCCCAATTCCACGCAAAGGAAGACTTTGTTCTATCTGCTTCCTTGGATCAAACTGTACGTGTTTGGGATATAGCTGGTTTGCGTAAAAAACACTCGGCGCCTACCTCAACTCCACGGGATGTTGAGGAAAAGCAGAGAAAATATGGCCAGTCAGAGAAGTTTTTTGAACAGGATGTGTTGGTCAAGTTTATCTTGGAAGGCCACGATAAGGGTGTCAATTGGGCTTCGTTCCACCCCACCAAGCCTTTCATTGTTTCTGGTGGTGATGACCGTTTGGTCAAGTTGTGGCGCTTCACCGATACCAAGGCGTGGGAAGTCGATAGTTGCCGTGGCCATACAGGTAATGTTCTCAGTGCTACTTTCCACCCAGTGGAGGATTTGATGGTGTCTGTCTCTGACGATAAAACCATGCGCGTATGGGACATGAACAAACGCACTGCTGTAAAGCAGTTCCGCCGTGACAACGACCGGTTCTGGATGGTTGCCCCTCATCCTAACATCAACTTGTTTGCTGCATGTCATGACTCAGGTGTCATGGTGTTCAAATTTGAGCGCGAACGTCCCGCATACACCATGTTCCAAAATAAGATGTACTTCGTCAACATTGAAAAAGAGTTACAGATCTACGACTTTGCGAATGACGGTACTCTGACCCCAATTATCACGTTGAAAAAGGTGGGCAATAATTGGTCTTTTATGCGTACCATCTCCTATAACCCATCAGACAACACCTTGTTGGCTACGTATGGGGAAGGCGAGGAAGGCAAATATGTGTTGGTGCCTTTGCCTAAAGATGCAGTCGGTGCCATTGAGGCTGCCGAAATTTACAGGGGTGAGGCTAACTTTGCTAGTTTCATCTCGCGCAACCGGTTTGTGACTTTCGTTAAGGCAACCAACTCCTTGTATGTTAAGGACACTGCCAATAATGTTACCAAGACAATCCAATTAGACTCGTCCGTGTTGGATGTGGCGTGTAGCACCGCCGGCCGTGTGTTGTTGATAAAGCAGGCTTCCGTAGTCCATTATGACGTTCAACAGAGAAAGGAGTTAGCCGAAGTTACTGCTCACGCCGTTAAGTACGTCGCGTGGTCACCTGATGGCCAGCACTTGGCCTTATTGTCGAAACACTCCATTGTTATTGCCACCAAAGACTTGGATTTTGTTGTCAGTATGCACGAGACCATCCGTATCAAGAGTGCTGCCTGGGACGAGTCTGGTGTGTTATTGTACTCCACATTGAACCACATCAAGTACACCTTGTTGAACGGAGACAATGGTATCATCAAGACCGTGGAGAACACCGTGTACATCACCAAGGTTACTGGCGCGAAGATTTACTGTTTGACTCGTGCTGGTCAAGTTGAGGTTGTGACCATCGACCCTGCCGAATACAGATTCAAGAAGGCCTTGGTCAACAAGAACTTCAAGGAGGTGTTGCGCATCATTCAAACCTCCAACTTGGTCGGCCAGAGTATCATTGCCTATTTGCAACAGAAGGGCTACCCAGAAGTTGCTTTGCAATTCGTCGAGGACCCTGAGTCGAGATTTGATTTGGCTTTACAATGCGGTGACTTGGTAATCGCTGAAACGGAGGCAAACAAGTTGAAGAGTGATGCCAAGTGGGAAAGATTGGGTAAAGAAGCTCTTCTCCAAGGAAATGTCGAGGTTGTTGAGAGAGTTTATCAACAATTAGAAGAGTTTGACAAGTTGTCCTTCCTTTACTTGTATAAGGGTGATCAGGATAGATTGAACAAGATGACCTTGATTGCCAACGCTCGTTCCAATGTTTCATCGCTTGTGCAAAACACCTTGTATACAAACGACGTGGTTTCGCGTATTGACGCATACTTAAAGGTTGGCATGTTCCCATTGGCATATACTTTGGCTGCTTCCAACGGCATGAACGAAAAGGCCAACGAAATTTTAGACGTTGCTGGAATTACTGCCAGCGATGTACAATTACCTGAAATGGAAGCTCCTGTTCAATTTCCAACCCCTAAGGGCGAAATCGCTAAGAACTGGCCTCTTTCTGAAGGGCAGTTGTCTTTCTTTGAAAGTGCTTTGTCCACGGGTAATCTTGAGAACTTGACCATTGATGACGAACAAGAGAACGGAAATGAAGCTCTTGCCGCCAACGTAGTTGATGAAGGGGAGCTCGATATGGGTGATGATTTGGAAGAGGACGAAGGTGGATGGGATATGGAGGACGAAGATCTTGATATTCCAGACGAGCTTTCTGACTTGGAAGAGACCAATGAAGCCACTCCTCTTTCCGCCAAGATTGACGATGCTCCTAACGTGGAAATTTCAGCTTGGCTCCGTAATAACAAGACCGCAGCAGGCTATGTGGCAGCAGGTGCGTTTGAGCAAGCCGCTACTGCATTAAACAAGCAACTTGGTGTTGTGAACTTTGGACCATTTAGAAAGAGGTTTTTGGAGGTTTACAGCAGCAACAAGTTGTACTTACCGGGCGTGGCTGAGTTGCCTCCCATGAAGAATTATATCAGAGAGGATACCGACGAGGAAGAATCAGATAAAGTCAAACCTTTCATTCCTGGTTACGATTCTTTGGATGAGAAGTTGACTAATGCCTTCAAGTTTTTCAAGTTGAATAATTTGGCTGAGGCGATCAACGTGTTTAGAGATATCATCTACACCATTGCCGTGTTGACCGTTGAAAGCAAAACGCAGGAAGACAAATGCAATGACGTCTTGATTTTGTGCAGAGAGTATATTATGGGATTGTCGATTGAGTTGGAACGTCGTGCTCTTGATCCTACTGACATTAAGCGTAATCTCGAGCTTGCAGCTTACTTTACAAGAGCCAAGCTTCAAAATGCACACCGGGTGAATGCATTGCAAGTGGCTATGCTGCAGTCTTTCAAGAACAAGAACTATTCTAGTGCAGCTTACTTTGCAGGTGAGCTTTTGTCGATTATTTCCACAGGAGCTAAAGCAGAACAGGCACAGAAGATCAAGGCTAGATCTGAGTCTATTTCAACTGAGGCTCACGAGATTGACTTTGACCCACATGCGGAGTTTGACATTTGCTGTGCATCGTTCACGCCAATCTACAAAGGAAGTCTTGTTGTGACTGAGGCTTTGGTTGGTGCTAAGTACAAGCCCGAGTACAATGGCAAATTGTGTAGCATCACCAAGGTGACAAGTATAGGGGCACCTACCTCGGGGTTGCGCATAAGAGCGTGAGTGGGGAAAACAACAAGAAAGACCGCGTACAGGAAAGCACCGTGAGTAACGGTGGAAGACCACACAATAAAAAGATTTTTATATGAAAACATATTGAATAAAAGTAATCCAAGAAAAAAGAGACGAATCATTGAAACATTAAAACAAAGGTATCGCATTTCAACAGATATGTAAAAGAATATTCCAACAATGTTTGGAACCGAAGCATTAACAAAATTGGGCCACGAGAAATCTTAACTACGCGACGGTCAACGTATTCTTGAGTAGGCATTGTCTCCGTCAATTTCAATACCCATTTGTGATCCTCAAAATCTATGATGAGTGCTACGGGACCAAAAAAGAAAAAAAAGGATGTGGAAATAAATTGACTATATTGACATGCAAATAATGTCAATACATCGATTACGTGCCTATCTTAGTACTCTGCAAATTCGTAACAGGTAATCTTGGATGCGAGGTCTCGTCAACATACAAGTTCATATAAAGCAGCCCTTCTTGGGGAATAATTAATTTCCAACAAATGTTATTTCAATTTATGGCATTAAAAAGACTATAAGTAATCCCCGTTCAGTTTACTCTATGTAAGGCATTATGGTCAGAAACTATACAAAACAGTCACGCGACTTAAGGCCATATATATAATAATACACACGCGACATGGCTTCAAAGCGGTAAACTTCAACCACTTTTTCTTTACCCATTTTTAATACTATCTTCTTTCCATCTTTAGCTCAAATCAATCAATTTGACTTAAAGCCGAAGTATATGATCTATAGCGTTCGATATGAAAATTTACATATGAAAAGTAATTCCCATACAAACACTAAGAAAAAGGTCTTGCCCAATGTTCACAACCACCGGTGTAATTGCAATGAATGGACTGTCAAGTGCATATTTCAATCACTCTTTACTGGTGAAGAGGAGCTGGCTTTTTATCAAGAACATTTTAAAACAGAAATTAACAGTCAAAGGCGTTATTTTGGGACCCGTCCCATGCGAAATCGTTATAACGGGGGAAGACTGTATTGAGACACGAGGCAAAAAATGTGACACTGGTGCGCGTACCTTGAGCCCAGGCGTCCTCATCAAAAAGAGTGAAGAAAAGTTCCAAAAAGTTTTACCCCCTATAGGCCGACTCCGTCATCTAAAAAAATAGTTTTAATACAAAGAGTCGCCATGTCAAAAGAACAAGCCGTGGCTTTGAAGGACCAGGGAAATGCCTTTCTCAAGGAGCAGAAGTATCAGGAGGCCATCGATGCCTACACCAAAGCGATCGAGCTCGATGGCTCCAACCCGATTTTTTACTCCAACAGGGCTCAGGTGCATATCAAAATGGAGAGTTATGGGCTGGCAATTGCGGACTGCGATGCGGCATTGGGCGTAGATGCAAACTTTGTCAAGGCGTACTATAGAAAAGGTGTGTCGTTAATGGCCTTGTTAAATTATAAAGAGGCCCAGACCAACTTCAAGCTTATTTTGAAAAAAGTGCCCAATGATAAGGCCACTGCCGAGAACCTCAAACAGTGTGTGAACTATTTGAAGAAAGAGGCGTTTGAGCGTGCGATTGCTGGTGACTCCAAGACTTCCATCATCCATAGCTTAGACTACGAGGGAATGTTGGTAGACAAATCATGGACTGGTCCTCAGTTGAACATCACGCAAACGAAGTCGTCCACTGGCGAAGTCAAGGTTGACATTGGTGGCTTGGACCAAGGTTATCTCCGTCACATGATCCTGCTTTTCAAGGATGGAGGCAAGCTTCCGAAACAGCACGTGTTTGCCATTGTTGCAAAAGTACACGAAATCTGTCGTTCAGAACAGTCATTGGTGGAGATCTCTCTACCCCACAGTAAACTCTCGAAGGCTGACAACCCTGATGAGATCATATTGCATGATGGTAAAAAGGTCACTGTTGTTGGTGACACACACGGCCAGTTCTATGACGTTTTGAATCTTTTCCAAAAATTTGGCCACGTCTCTGAGGACCACATTTACTTGTTCAACGGAGACTTCGTGGACCGTGGCTCGTGGTCATGTGAGGTGGCGCTTTACCTCTACGTGCTCAAGATTCTTTACCCTAAATCGTGCTTCATCAACAGAGGAAACCACGAGACTAACGACATGAACAAGACCTACGGGTTCACTGACGAATGCGAGGCGAAGTACTCCAAGAAGGTGTTTGAGGCGTTTGCTGAATCTTTTGGTGCGCTTCCTCTTGCTACATTGATCAACAGGCTGTACTTGGTGATGCACGGAGGGTTGTTCTCCAACGACAAGGTAAAATTGAACGATATCAAGGCCATCAACAGATTCCCCAGTTCCGGATCGTCTCAGCCTTCGCGCGAGGGTCTTGCCATGGAGTTGCTTTGGACAGACCCACAACCGGAAAACGGCCGTTCTCCATCCAAGAGAGGATTGGGAATCCAGTTCGGTCCTGATATCACGGAGCGTTTCTGCTTGAGCAACAAGATCCGCAAGGTGTTGCGTTCTCATGAGGTCCGGATGGAAGGTGTTGAGGTGGAGCACAATGGACGTCTTATTACCGTGTTTAGTGCCCCTAACTACTGTGACTCAACTGGAAACTTGGGTGGTGTGGTGCACATCACAGAAAACCAGGGCTATGATGCTGCTGCTGATGATGGCGAAGGATATAGATTGGCAGAAGATCCAAACTGTCCATGGGAATTGTCCATCGAAACGTTTGCAGCCGTGCCACACCCAGACCTCAAGCCCATGGCATATTCCAAGAGCGGCTTCGGATTCTAGACTTTTAATCCCCCACCAACCACATTGTATTACTATTGAGAAACAAGGATCTTTCCACTAATGACGCTCATGTCACAAACCCCACCGCTTGTATGAATGATTCTACGGTATGATGCCAGGCCTGGTATGCTATGACGCGGTATGATACGACAGCACTATATTTTGCAAACTAAATAATTGGATCCCAAAAGTAGTTCTAATTAATCGTTGAGTTACGTTTATATGCTACGAATATGTAATATTGTGTAATTTATCATATTTAGCTTTATTATTTCCGCAGAATATAATATTGTACCTGGTATCTCTTAGTATTTGGGATTTAGATACAAGGTGGTGAACTGAGAAAGAAAATAATAATTCTTTCCTTTTCAAAGCAGGGTTTTTCCTCCAATGGATTGGGTTCGAAATTTCTATAATTGTTATTTCTTAGTGTTTTGTTAAACTAAATCTGTTGTAATATTTACGAGTAGTTATTAGATTTGGATTGATCGACGGTTTGACCATCTGTCATCAAAAGACCAACAGAATCAGGTGCATTGGCTGTCTATGAGGGCTTTCATAGATCAAGAACAGCTACACAAATTCAGTTTTAAAGGATTGGGGAATGATACATAAGAGATTCCTTAGAATTGTTTTCAACCAGTAAAGATTTTTTTCAATTTAGTTATTATGATTAAGCCACAGAGAAAGTACACTTAGCATGTATTAACATTGTAATAAGGAGTAGAAGATGTACCATGTCCGTTCTTCTCAGACCCAGAAAGATTGTCTCTATAGAATTCTTTTCTGTATCCCGAGAATTTTGTGAGGTCATTTGATTCTCTTTCTGATAAACTTTAAAAAAGCTTTTAAATGGCAAATTTGCAAATTGGAATTGGTGTGCCCAGAACATGGTGCGCAATTTGCGCAATTTGCGCAACTCACCCAACCAAACTGCAAGTATTCTCGAACACCAGTACTACTCATTACTCTCCATCAATGAAACCCACGGCAGCAACCTCCCAGCCTGAAGATGACGATGCCCCAGATGAATGGGACCAGCGGATTCTCAAAACCGGATGTTATGAGGAAAATTTGGCTCTTCAATTGTGCCATGCCGACGAGGGTGACTGGCGTAAATGTCTTGGGCAAATGCAAGCGTTTCGCAAGTGCTGGGACGCGAATAAGAATAACGAGCGCACGCACACAGTCGATGAAAAGCAAGGATAGTTGTAGAAAGAGATGGGTCAGGATACATTATAGATCCTTTTATAAATAAATAGAGAGTCAATAGATAAAATTAGGTCTTTTTGGGGCTCGTTGTAGAGTTAATTGATGGTGGCGGAGAAGGTGTACTGGTGGGGACTTTTTTTTTCATTGAATTTCAGTGTAAAATCAACACTATAGATGGCACGTGTAGGTGTTTCGGGTATATTTATAAAGGGGGCACTATTTTGCTTATTGGAGTGTCTGACTTTCGTATATATGTATGGTATCCTTGCGATGACCGTGAGAGTGAGATACATGAAATGTGTCCATCAAGTTAAGGTCATTGAATCGAACAAGAAACTGGTTACTTTTGAGATTAAGCAGAATTTTAACCAACATTATGCTTTGAAATTTCAATTTAAGTGGCTCCCATATTGTATAAGTATGCTGATTGTCCCTGGGGTTTCTGTAACTATAATATGAGTGGCTTCACGATAAGACCACAACAAGCAGAAAGGCTCGCGTATACATATGTTAGCATACTTTCTAGTTTATATCCTAAACTACTTTATATTCGGCTGTTTTTGATAATCCTAGCTCATATGAATAGTTAAATCTTGAATAAAAACATTTCAATATAAACAAACCCCAAACCTGACATTTAGGCCATTTATCGTTATACTTCAAAAATCTCATAATTTAGTGGGGACTAACTATAGGGGCACTGCGCGTTCTAATCGTGGTCAGATCTATCAAAAATAAGCAGTTCTGACCCATCTTATATCTATAACTTTACCGAACATTGTCAAATAAATACTTTCAAAAAATAAAGATATTCTTATCGCAAAGAAATATTGTCATTAAATAAATCACTCCCACCGCCCTTTCAAAGCTGGGCTTCACCTCCACTATAACTTCGCGCACGTGACTCGACATGATGGAGTGAGCTCATTGTTATGATTTCATAGGTATTCGTTTTCTGCCCCAATTATGGCACGGGTTCCTTCAGAAATCGAGAATCTGTTCCTGATCGATGAAGACTCCGAGTTTGACACTTCACAACAGGATGTCTTTTTTTCAGACCACTGGCCCCACACAAAAAATCTGCTTGAATGTGATGTTTCAAGGTTAAAGGCCCAGAATACCGATCGACTACAGAAACGATGGAATGAAATCATCGCCAAGTACTCCAGTATTGACGATGAGAAAGAAAGCGATGAAATCGATCTCACTACAGGGAAAATCACCATCGACAACGGCCATTTGCGCTCATTTGCAGATGACGGTATAGCGAATGGGTCACGCGTGGTGTCGAGTGTTTGGGCCATGGACGATAAGTTCGAGAAGGAAACGAGGAGACACAAGCATGCCGAGAAAGTCCGACGGCGGCTAAGGTTGGAGGAAAAACAGCGACTTAAAGCCAGTGCGATGTTTTATAAGCCCCATATGAAAGTAGTGGATTCGGGCTCGGATGCTTTGGAGGATAATCTTCTGCTTTTAAGCTCGTCACCCACCAAAAAACACAAACTGTCAAGTACAACCGTGTCTCCATCGAAACCAGGACTAAAAATGGAAGCTACTAACATTCTCGGCTATGGACATCGACTAGCCACGCCAGAATCGAGCCCGCTGAAGGGTAAGCTACCGTCGTTAGCGTTTTCACCAAGTGACACTCTGCTAGAAAGTCCCACTCGACCAGGATCATATAAAAATGTAGTTCTTTCGCCAGTACGCCAAAAATTGGACCTCAAAAATGTCCCACATCTAGGAATTGACCACGAAAGTTGCGGAGAAGACTATACACTGGATGATGATCACCTAACAGGTAATACCGAAAGTGGCGGCCTAAATCATGGACTAAAAAATGATACCATGGAATTCAACCAAACACACCATGAATTGAAAAATGAAGAAATCGATCACGAAGATGATCACAACACAGAATACGACGACCTGTTCCTGGTGCTCGAGATATGTGACCCTGCACCATACGCATATTTCACCTGTGCATTCTACGGGTGCCAATACACCTCCCACAGTAAGGCTTCATACAGAGCACACCTCCTATCTTGCCATTCTCCCGAACTAAGGCAGATCGGATACCCAGTGGGTACGGAAAAGCGGTATGACCTCCCTCTTCCCGGAGATACAATCCCGAAATTGAATGTCCATTTTCCACTCAAAATAGACTCTCCGCCCGTGCAGCCGCACATGTGTGGGTCTGAACTAAAAACCGGTCGGTGCCAAAAGATGTTCATTGACCAAGAGCTTTTCGTCAAACACAAGCAGCAATATCCCCGCATGTGCTCTGCGAAGCGACAGGTTCTTCCCTGTCCCCTTTTAGGCTGCGACTTCATGACTGACGCCAGCTACGAGGACTTTTATAGACACATCAGGTCCCACGAGACTGAACCCACGTCAAAGGAAGAATCCAAACATAACCGGCAGACTGGCTCTGCAGAAGTCCTGGAATATTTCAGTGATTCTGTTTCCAGTATCAGCTTCTCTGAATCCGAGAAGGAAAATCACCAAGAAGATGGTTTGCCAAACAAATGGAAGACAACCCAGGTGGATCAAAACATCGACCATACAAAAAAGAGTGGCCGGAAAATGGATAATGACTTAAAAAGGCTTATTCCTAAGTACCGCCCAGTTAGATCTGCTACAGATATAGTTCCGAAACTTAATATCCTCGAGGGCGGGGTTAACTTCGATCTCGATCTCGAAACCAAGGCAAGGGACCTGGGGTACTCTTCAATCGAGGAGTTATTTAAAGATGACAGTTCATGAGACAATGTGAATTATATAATACACGAATAATTCGGGAGAGACCCAATGCGTCAAGCTTAAGTATAATGTAATTTTCTATTTACAAAGACGTCTATTTCTGGTATTCATGTTGAGTTCTGTTCATCAGGCCTCGGAGGCTTCTCCAGCAGAAGGTTTGCCTTTGAAGGCATCACCCCCCAGTAGATACTTATCGAATGCTTCGTTTCTTTCTGGGAAGGGGCGAGGACCGCAAATTCTGATCATGTCTTCTCTGGTTAAAACTTCTTTCTTGAACACCTCTTGGGCAATCTTGTCTACCAAGTCAAGCTTTTCCGTCAACAACTTTTTACACTCGACATATGCTTCATCAATGAAACGCTTCACTTCTTCATCAATCATGCGAGCAGTGGTTTCGGAGTACAAGTTATGAACTTTCATGCCACTGTTTTCATCACCGTTGTCAAAGTAGACATTACCAAGCTTTTCCGACATTCCTAACTTCAAAACCATGGATTGGGCCATCTGGGTGATTTTCTTGAAATCGTCAGAAGCACCACTGGTGACCGAGTCGAAGTGTAACTCTTCACTAACTCTTCCACCCAAGGTCATAATCATCCTGTGCTTAAATTGTTCTTCGGAAACCAAGTATTGGTCCTTTGGCAAGTACTGCGCATATCCCAATGCACCTTGGCCTCTTGGGATGATCGAAACTTTAACCAATGGGTCGGCGAATTCCAAGAACCAACCACAGATGGCGTGCCCTGCTTCATGGTAGGCAACAGTTTTCTTCTCCTCGGGGCTCAAGATCCTGGACTTCTTTTCCAAACCGGCGATCACTCTCTCGATGGCCTGCTCAAAATGGAATACATCCACAGATTGCGAGTCGTCTCTTGCGGCAATCAACGCACCTTCATTACAGCAGTTGGCGATATCAGCACCGGCGAAACCTGGCGTCAAAGCAGCCAATCTTCCGGCCAACTTCTCAATAGCCTCGTCAATCAACTGGTGGTACTTGCTGAAGTCAACGTCGCTGTGGTTAGACTTAATTTCCTCAACAGACTTTAAGGTAATCTTCGATAAGTGCACATGGAAGATGGCTTTTCTTCCCTCGATGTCGGGAGTGTCGATGGATATGTGTCTATCGAATCTTCCCGGCCTCAACAAAGCCTTGTCCAAGATGTCCGAACGGTTAGTACCTGCCAAAACGACCACATGGTCCGAATCCTCGAACCCGTCCATTTCCACAAGCAACTGGTTCAAAGTGTTCTCTCTCTCATCGTTTCCACCCATACGGCCATTTCCACGCTCCTTACCGATGGCGTCGATTTCGTCGACGAAGATGATGGAAGGTGCCATGTCTCTTGCAGTCTTGAACAAGTCACGAACACGCGAAGCACCCACACCAACAAACATTTCCACAAATTCTGAACCAGATACCGATAAGAAAGGCACACCTGCCTCACCGGCAGTGGCTTTGGCCAAAAGAGTCTTACCAGTACCAGGAGGACCAGAAAGAATGGCACCACGGGGGATTTTGGCACCGAGCTTCTCGTACTTGAGTGGATCTTGTAAAAACTTGACGAATTCCATAATTTCTTCCTTGGATTCTTCACATCCGGCAACGTCCTTGAACTTGATCTTGACATCGGTCTCCTGGTTGAACAATTTCGCTTTAGATTTGCCTATCTTGAAAATGCCACCAGGCCCACCGCCAGCACCGCCTTGGGCCAGCGCACGCTTGGTGGTGATATACCACAAACCTCCAATCAACAAAACCGTGGGTAAAATGGGAAGCAAAGTGTTAAGCCACGAACCTCGTTCGATATACAGAATGGGCAAGCGTTCTTCGACAGGAATGCCCAATTTATCCTGAATACTGTTCATTTCTTCTTCAAAGATTTCTACGGAGCCAATAGTGAAAATAACTATCGGGTGTCCATCTGATCCTTGCATGGTTTCATCGGAAAAGGCACCTCTAATCAACTCGGCCTCGACGGCAAACTTGTTAATCACGGTAAGGCGCGTCACAAGCCCCTTTGAAAGGTATCTGTTCTGGAAATCTTGGAACGAGAGCTCATCGTGGTTCTTCAGGTCTGATGATAAGAAGTAAATCGTCAATAAGGTGGTGAATATCGTGAACAGGAGAGCAATCTTGGCGATCTTGGGTCCATCTATCTCGATGAGTTTGATGTTTTTCATCGTAGGATTCGTTTTCTTTAAGAGTTCTTCAAGATGTTTGCGCACTTGGTCCTCCTCCACCAGAGGCTTGCTCTTGGGTTTCTTGGAATGTTCAGAATCAGCGTTTTCTGATGACTGCTCATTCTTTTTGGCCTCTTGCGTTTTTTCTTCATCCTTGTTTGGTTCCTCACTCTTTTTAGGAGCGTTGGGGTCATTTTTGCCGCTGTTAAGTGTCCGGGTACTGTTGCTGAAATGCAATCTATGGACCGCCGAAAAGGCCCGATGTGAGAGGACTTGGGTTCCGGGGTAAACCGTCCTGGGCGTATGAATGGCGTTCCTAAAACTCCTCGTTGCTGTAAACAACGATCTCCGCATTAGCATTATGTATAAAATATGGAGATATTGTGTTTTGAGGGTGTTTGTTGGAGTATGTGCTTTCGCTGAAACCGGGTCTGGTCATTTGCCGTCGATCGTGCTCTGTTTCGACATCACGTGACAATGGCCCGGTCCGATCTGGGACTGAGGTCACTGCAAAGATGAAGGTAATTTATAATCCAATCAAACAAAAGGGTTAGTAAAATTCAGTAAATAGATTAATAATTCTTTCTATGAAAAACATATTTTATAGTAATATATATAGATATATATATTCATCCATGTTGTATTATTTATGGTGCTACTTGCAACTTTTAGCCGGGTCTCGAAACAGGTCCGACAGACCTGCACCAGGTGCTCCGGATTTCATGAAAAATATAATTTAACCTAGCCCCATAATTGTGATTGATGTTTGGTAAAGTACTGGGGGTTTTCATCCTTTTTATCTTTTTCACATTTTATTTCTGTACTAATAATTACAAGCTTTGTTTCGTACTTCTTTGGTTTTCTCCGGTATCGACCTTCTTACTGTCGCCTAGATCCCTCCTAAAAGTTCACATTAGTGGTCCGCGCATCTGCCTTTTTCGGGCCCTTTAGTAATCATCTTCACTCTGGGGAAGCTGCTTTCCGCACATCTTTTGCTTCCAGAACAAAAGGAGATCTGTGAATTGTAAACGTATCGGTGTAGTCCACAACAAAATCCAACAGATGTTAATATAAAGATGGGTTCTTTCTTGTGGTACGAGGATCTGGCCATACTTTCGTATAAAATAGAACGAGTCAACCCGCCACTTAGCTGACCTTGAAGGTTTGGATCCAAATATGCCAATGCCAGTTATGCAGCTCAATATCCCAGATCACAGAGAGAAGAGGTACATCCAATATCCAATTCGATCTCAGCATTAATTTAATAATCGAGGAAGATCTTGGAAACCTTCTCGTGATCCTGGTTCCTCAACAATAGCATCTTGGCCATTAATTCTCAATGATGCATAATTCTTCGGTTAAAATTGCCAATACTGGCTTTATGAGATCCTAGCAAGGCATCAGTCATTGCACCATACGGTGTTATTCTTCCTTTCATTTTCAATTTGACGCACACCAAGCGCGAGCTTACGAACCAGTCGGGGTGCCCATATACTTATCCCAGGTAGTTTCGCAGATCTCCATGAACTTCTTCTTGGTGTTGTTTTCATTGCCCTGAAATATGGTGAAATTGAACGCGGACTCGTCGTTGAATGAAATGCAACCTTTGAGTGCGGAAGTGGCCCTTTTCCGCTTTAATTCCATCTCTTCCATTTCCTCCTGCGTAGCCTTCTCATCGTCACTGTGGCTCACTTCAAACTCCTCCTTTTGAGCGGAGGGGGGTTGCGAGGGCATGGGTGCAAGCTTAGCCACCTGACCTTCAAAGACATCCAAGACAGGCTTTCTTCGGCGCACAGAAAGACCACGAGGCAGACGTGGCTTCGAGATCCGGTCGGGAGGTAAAGCCACATTCCGTCTAATGGGGGTAGGGACATAATGTACGGCTGTTTGTGGAATGTGGGCCATTGTAGGGTAAATATAACGCACAGGGGCCCTACGCATGGCATATGGTGGTCCATAGATTGACCGCATAGGCGCAGAGTTTATGGTCGGGGCCATGTTTGCCGCGTGTGACTTTGGTGACATCCTGAGTGGACCTGGAGCGTTGTTACGCTTTAGCGTTTTCCGCGTGAAAGCTCCACTCATCCGGCTGAATTCCCCGTCATCCACAGGGCTCAGATTCTGGCCATCCAGGACTAAACTATCAGAATCGCAGTCGATTTCCACGACTTGAGCGTCGTCTGAATGTGGTTGATCATTGAGGGTATTTTCAGGGAAATTGGTTCCATTTGCTTCATCACCTTGAGACGTGGACCCAGTTTCGGATCTATTCTCGGCCCGCGTGGGAAGTTGGCTGGCTACATTGGGCTTGTGTTCACCATCACCATCTATAGCAGAACTACTGGCAGTTTTCGTCAATGGCCCATCTGACCAGTTCGAAGAAGCAGGAGACGGTGGTTTCTTATCGTACTTGCCGGCGGCTATAAGTTCGTTCTGCTGTAGACGTATCACTTCGCTGATCTTGAGCGTGTCCCGCATATCCAGATTGACAAACTGCGGTGTGATTGGGCTGACGATTCTCATGATCATATCGGACTTGGTTTTGTCTTTAGAGAGCACGAGCAGTTGGGGCCGGAGTTTTTCTCCTGTGGACATGGTCAAAAAAGAAAAAAAAAAAAAGAAAAGAAAGGAAACAAATAAAAGAATTAACGTTCTTTATCCCGTATATATAGAAGGAAAGTTTGGAATTAGGGTTTTTTGGCCGTGCGGCGGGACTAGCTTTATGTGAAAATAGGAAAAGTGATGGCTGTAACAGACCAGTAAGGGGGCTCCGACACTGAGGTTTGTGCTTAGGTTGGTAAACATAACCAAACGACACCCTACGGGGCAGGAATGCGGTGGATGTGAAACAGAACCTGGACTGAACAAAAATCA
>JAJMAK010000262.1:0-23152 GCA_030572615.1 Metschnikowia lachancei | reverse complement strand
AGCCTGATCCTGATTCCAAAAGATATAAAATAATTTTATGTTCTTTCGGACACAAGATCAAAGGAGTGTTGGATTTCACGTTCCTGGTCAACAGGTTCTAGACCTTCGCGGGATGAGCAGGACACGACTCTTGACGTCATGGAGTGAAAATTTTATTGATCGTAGAAAGAAATTCTTTTTCTTCTTTTTCTCTTTTCTTGACTACTAACTACATAGCGAAATCCACAGTGGACGTACGACAATTCACAAGTCGGAACCACTATAAAAGTTTTACCTGTGTAAGCATAACGGACGCATCATCTAATAGTGTTGAGATAAAACCAACAATAGTTACACCTGATTACAGGCACTACAAATTTCGAGTATCATCACGTCTGAGATTACATTTCTATTTTATTTTGTGATTAACTCACCATATGGGACGTGCAATGTCTAACTTTTAATGCTTTAGGTTTTGATTTTATGATGTAATATGAGATTGACTATACAATCATTTTTTCATGCCCATACATCATAAATGCACCTGTCATATTTAGATGGCTTAAGTTCTGAATGATGATTCAGATTCAGTGTATGTGTGGGTATTAATTTAAACACCCATTCACATTATCTTGGGATGCATTCCCAACCAGCCCAATTAATCGCTTTTAATGTGTAATTTGTTAAAAATAGATATCCCTTGAATTTGATTTTTACGCACTTTTAAAAATTGACACAACTTTTTCCATCCTTTTTTTATTCTTCTTTCCCTTCTGTAGTTCATAACAACCGGTTCGTCTCGAGAATATTTTCCTCGGAAATTCTCTCTACATTAACTCTCTCCAAATCTTTGTTCCCACTGAAATACTCGTAGTAAATGCAAAGAGCCAAAAGAGTACCCTGTAATAATGCCGCCACGAAGTACGACATCCACGAGCTCCAGTGGGAGCCTTTAGTAAAGAATAAAGTCGCAGTAAACAAAAACCCTCCCGGGGTCTGGATACACATCATACCTATGGAAAGAGTACCTGGGTGCTTCAAATGGAAGGTGGTAAGAATCTGAGGGATGTACTTCACAACCGTCAAAAGTGTCGACATAAGTCCGTTGAATTGAGCCACTGAGAGAAGAATCGATCTATTGGTCAAGAATGCAATAATAATCTGAACAATAGATAATACCGCGTGAAGAACTACAAAGTGGCTCACTTTGAGGATCCTTGCAAATTCTTCCTTATCTTGTTTGATCGAGTCCTTCGTCCAGATGATGACGAAAACCAAAATCATTATGGCACATGTACATTGAAGGCCTATCTGGATGAGGTTAAGTTGCGAGTTTATGCAATTGAAGAAAGTCAATGCCCCAGAACGACAGCAGTATCGGGCTCTGGCGCTGATCAAGATGATGTTTGTAAATGTGAAAATCAGCGAGCATGAACCAAGAAGAAGGAAGTTCACTGATAACCCCTCGGATGTTTTCTTCTTGAAGATTCGAAAGTACTGGGGCAAGTAACTGACGAAGATTCCTGCTGTGATAAGAAGAGACAACACAAAATTTGCTGTTGATGCACCATCATATACCGAGCAAAAGTTTTCGGGTGGAATCGATTCTTGGGGCATTATTTGGTTCGAATTTTGGGGCAGTAAATAGCGATAGGAGATTGGAGTATGAGGTAATGTGTGGTCTTATCGAAGAGACTCCACAAGTGCGGGGGTGGGGGACGGCTTAATAAACTGGCGCGCACCGCATTTACGGAACGAACCAGATCTAATGAAATACTCGGTTCACACAACTGCTTTCTGAAACCAGTGTGTTGTTAATAATTTATTTTATCTTTTCCTGTTGGAAAAAAAATACAATGAAAAGTATAAAACAGATTTTGCCAAAGTTCATTTTGATACTCTAAATGGAATTTTGACGGGAATAACGTCACCATTGCCTAGCTTGATCTCGACCAAAAGATAATAATAACGACACATAATGCAGCTTTGAAATGAAGGTACTAATGCTAAAGCCCCATTGAGCATATCCTCTGTGGTACGCTTTGAATCTTTTATGAATAAGCTCTGGATGTCCACCTCTATCAGTATGGATTTCTCTGCTTTTTTGGCGTCGGTAGATTCTTTCCACTGGCCAAGCCCCCCTTTGGTGTGAATTGTGGTATTATCAACTTTCAAACTAGTAGTCTTTGACTCCAAGTTTGCCAAGCTCTTAACATCCATTAGTAATTGCTTGCTGATCCCTAATTTATGCGTTCCATACGCACCTATTAATTTTGTCATTTCTTCCAAGTATGTTTTGAAAGGGGCAACAACATACGTCTCAAGATCGTCATTGTTTCCTGGAACATTCCTAAACTTCATGTCTTGAGTTAGCTCAATTGGAATGGGGTATTTCTTCGACCTCACCGTACAGATCATAATCTTGGTGGTTATTCCCCGAGTTTCTGGGGGGCGGCTGGATTTGTTGTCATTCTCAGTACTCAAATACTCAAGGTCTATCTGAACCGTTAGTTTCGCAAGCTTGTCTGTGTCAAAGTCGGTAACAGGAGTGAAAATATAGGGAATTTCGTAGCGCACTACATGCTCTTTCTTTTGTACGAATGCGCTAATCAAGCCCACTACCCTAGCTGGTTGGGTAAGTAGCTTCTTTTTGAATGGGAAATGAATATGATAAATGGCATCATTTACTGAACTTCTCATAGGTCGCAAATTTGCATCATATGTTTGTTTTGCAATGGAAAGTTTTCTTGAAACTTTCTTTACGTCTTCCCCTTCCTTGAGTGCGTGGCCAATTTCTATGCATTTCCTGACACTTTTATGAAAAGCCTCAAAGTGCTTTTCGGCTAAGTAGCCGTCATCATCCACGCCAGTACTATTAAGATCCCTAGGGACAATCCTAAGGGGAACACTTGCCTCCTTAATTATTATGAACTCTTCATTTTTTGAATCAGCAGATTTGTCGTATACCGACCTTTTCCCGATCACTTTTGTTTCCACGCTATAACTAATGGAAGTATCCAGAATTCCGTAGTCTCTAGTGATCATATTGGAAGCCCTTCTCTTGTTCACCGCAATGTTTAAATTAACGCTTTTGTTAGAAGTGTTTGGTGTGGAAGGGAATGGTGTTCGATCTGTCTTCACTGGTACTTCCCGAAGCTTGCGCAAACGCAGCAAAAATACATTTTTGTCCAATCCTATACTTGGGAAAAGAACACAGTGCTGAGGAATTTCATGGGTATCGCATGCACAGTCCAATAGCTTTGCAGGTATGGTGAAGTTAAAAAACTTTTTGTACGCAACCCCAGGTTCGAGCTGCCTTTGGAAGGGAAATTGAAGCGTAGTGCCATCCACTGGATCAGTGGGGTCAAAATTTGTTGACAATGATTCGTCAAAGCAGGCGGGCGTCCATGAGGCGTTATAATCAAACATATTGAGAAACTTATAGAAAAGAAGGGGTTTCGTGCCGGACCCAACGTCGTTGCTGTTCACGGAGACTCGGCCCTCGAACACTACGGAAAACATATCAAAGCTCAATGGGTGATCACAGGTATTGAGCACAACCACATAGCCATGGATGGAGTCACCTTGCAGAAACTCCATTCCCAGAGGATTGTAAATTTCAGGTTTTCTTCCTTTCAAGCCTACGTTTTTAGTCAACACGGTTTCAACTTTCAACTTATCAGCTACTAGCTTGCTGAACTCATCGACATATTTCATATGATGCACATTAGCCAAGATCGAGTTTTCCCAGCGAGGTTCAGGAGTGTGGAAGCTAGTCTCTGGGCCGAGTTGACTTCCAAAATAATCATTTCCAGCTTCTGATGAGGTCAGGTGTGTAGAAGAATCCTCATACATAGGAGGCTCTCCGTTGAAGTCCTCAATCATAGGATCCATCGCCTTGGCAAAAGTGGATTCATAAAGCTGGTATGAGGGGAGAATATTCCAGATCGGGACGTCTTCCGAAGGAGGCGAAGTCAAGGGGTGCATCAGCGAGGGCAGAAGCACAGGCGACCCGGCTTCTGTGCTAGGCATGCTCAAATTGAGTTTCTCACCCAAGGACACATCTCGCCTGGGGCGCCTTTGGAAAATACCCATAGGCAAATTATGGCACTTTCAGACTAATTCCTATTGAGTCTATTTTTTAGAGACACGGGGCACTGGCATGAACGCACGTGTGATTTATTTTAAAAAAATGAGGGGATGAGGGGTTGAGACGCACAAGTTAAATGTACGGTGCTTAGAACCGTTTACGGACTACATTTCAGCGATGCGACATACGGATATCACGTCAAAAATAGCAGTGATTTGCTTCAAATGGCTAAGTTTCAGTGTAGAATGATCATCAGATGGAAAAATTAAGAGCAAAAAAATTAAGAGAAACAGTTATATAATAGCTAAGTTAAATGATTAAACCATCAGAAACACATGTGCTTTGTGTTACTATTTTCCATCTTGGATGCATTTCCCTGCCACGATCGGCCGCGTTCAGGTCCTGACGGTCAAAATAAGCCCACCATTCCCATACTGAAACCAGACTCCCGCCACACGGGTTCATACCATAGCTCTTTAGAATCAGAATTTATAGATATGAAATTTTTTTTTGAAGCGGCTCAATATCTGTATAATAGCACTTACAAATGCTAACGTGACCAAAACTGTCGGTTCAGAGAGTAGGACTCGTCCCCGGGGAACCCCCATTTACCATGACAGTCCTTCCTTTCTTTAAATAATTTATCTTTTTCGAAGGCTAACTGCAAGGCATTCAAACCCATTTTCAATCTCCTCATAGTATATCCCTTTTGTATTTATTGGTGAACCTAGCGTTTATTTCCCGTGCTGAATTGAGGGCCAGGCTGACCAAAGAGCAGGGCTCAGTCGACAAGCCGCGCCGATCTGGCATTCGCGAAATAATTCATCAACCTTCGCAGAGTAATTCCAAAAAGAGAAGAAAGTGTGAAAGAGAACACAGCATGAATATTAAGTTCTATTAATTACTTCTGTATAATGTTTAAATACAACTCGAAATGCACTGCCGATAGATATAACAAAGGCTACCTTTGTCCTTCCCCCTAGATTTGGTGATCCGCTCTTAAACCACATGATATTTCTCCTTTCCGGCGCGCGTCCTTCGCGCGGCTCGGGTCCAAGCAGAGGCCTATGGTTCATGTATGTATGGCCTATGCACAGAAGTCACTAGTTTCAACTAATACGCTCACGGCCCAGAAAAGGACAAAAAACGAAGAAACTTCGACTCTCTCCATCCCTTTAATACTAACCTGGCCTCTGCCATATGAACGTCGGTTTGTGGGCTTTGAGTGCTGCCCAAAAAGGCAGAAGGAAGCCAGTGGTACCTGGGTCCTCGGGCTTTATTCTAGAAGAAACGGCATCTAACCTACGAGCAACTAAAGGTGCCAAAAACACAATAAAGCTGCTGTTGGAAACAAGTGTTATGTGTATCAATGAAATCACTGCATGTGTCAATAGTGGATCCTCATATGAAGAACTAATAACCAAAATTGACTCAACCCGGCCACCCCCAGACCTCCCTATAGAAGAATCTTATAGAACATCTTCCACATGGGCCAAATCTGATGGAGAATCGCTTGATATTTCCAGCAGACATGATCTTCTACTACATAACAGCGAGCGGATTGCTAGTTCATCTGCTCGTCCTACACTTGGTGACCTTCAAAATGATTACCCTGATCCAGTCATACATGAAACCCTTTCCAAACTTGAGCATATCAGTCCACTCGTTAAACCACCGACGGAGAATTTAGATATCAGATCTGAGCCACAGAATACCACAGATTCAAACGGGCTCCCTGAATCGAAAGAGTTAATGGAGCCAACAAAATTGAAAGAACCACAACTACCGAAACCTACAAACGAACTACCACCAACCACGTATTTAGAGGAACCCCGGGTAACCACGACGTCAAAAGAACAAAGTTTGCCTTCAAACTCAAGCGGCTCAGAACCTCCCCAACTGCCCGAACCTCCTAAGCCTGTTAGTGTTTCCCCAACTAATCCTGTAAAGGTGAAGATGGAGTTCATATCACATGATCGCAGCTTTCAGAAACTGCCTAAGCGGGCTCTGCTTCCCTCTCCCCCACAAATTCCCCAGCCCGATCTATTAAATGACCCATTGACTGATGCATATTCTACCCATAAGCATCTTGATGATATTTCTAGTTCTGAACAAATCAACCACGCGCCAAACGAAGCTCTCCATGCAACCAAGAAGCAAAATACTACCTCTGGTTGGACACAGACTGATGTTCCCAGTTGGGTTCCGAATAAAGTGCCTGATCTAACGCAAACCACGAATACAAAAAATACTGTGATTTCTGACCCAAGCTCCCTTTCTCCTATAAAATTAGTTAATGGACGCGTGGCTCCAACAACCTCTCCTAATGTGGATTTGTCCTTCATTCCTATTGCAAAAACCGTCGATCCAGGTAATCTTCCAGAACACCAAGCTGACAAAATCCTAGGAAATCATGAATCAAATGATAGTGATAATGACATGGACAACTCCTTTCAAGCCATCAGTACTGCGATCCGCAAGAGTTTTGCCGGCAAAACCTCGATGGGTTATTATTCCGGCCCGCTGAGTCTGAACACTGATATGCGCAACGAATCTGAAGCTCCAAAGTCCAACTACAAAGGTTTCAAACAAGCAAATTTGGCCTCGAATGTAACAGTCTCAGCGAAAAAACCACCAAAACCTAAGGATATCAGTATAAAGATTGAACATGATTCGGATCCTGTCACCTCTCCAATGAATTTAAAGTCTTCGAACTCACGAACAAGGTCGTTTTATAATCCCAGACATACAGCTTCGATTTTCGTGACTTTGCCCAATAAAGAGTCCATAGCATTGCAGGCAATGAACTCCGAAAATGCAGAAGAGTCCGAAAATCAGAAGAAACCTAAGTCACGTCCCGTTAGTGAAGAAGCGCAGCCAATTCCAACTAAAATGAAGAATGTACCACCTCAAGAAGATCTAGCAAATGTTCCGCTGAATGTACAGTGCGAAGTAGAGAAGTCCACTCTTGATACCACTTCTTCCGAAGAAAAGCTTCTATCGCCTCAGATTCCAAAACTTTTTTCTGTGTCGACCTTTTCTGACGCGTTTCCAGCGGCCACCAAAACCGACAAAAACCTGTTGAGATTGCTGAAGGTTTCACCGAAACGAGCAGATACAGGTGGTTTCAGTCGCCCATCTGATCGGTTCACAAGCAGAACAACTATTGCTGGTTCTCCCGTGAGACGAGTGCCTCTTCCAAGGCCACAATCTATCTCAAGGTCCCCAAGTAAAGTCAGAACCTCGGGTTCACTGATTCGATTACCTGTATCGTCTTCTGTCAACAGCTCCCGCTCCCCAACTAAGTACAGTCACAGGGCCATGCCAGGCAGTTCAAGAGGATCTCCAACAAAGAATCTGACACATCAGCTTGATGAACCAAAAAAGAGCAATCTTGGACAAAAATCCCAGAAACCGCTGTCATCCACTATAGCTGCTGGTAAAACAGTACAACCTGCATCATCTGAGAAAGATTTCTTGAAAAATCGATTCTTGACAACGTCGCTTCTTCCTGACAACTCCAAGCGTCCACGGAAACAGTTTCATCCAGAAGCTGCACCGGCCAAGCTTACTGGTTCTGGCCCATCAAAGTTAACCAAAATCGAAAATACCCTGAAGAATTTAAATCTTTCTCTCAAAGCAGAACCGAAAGTAAGACCCAAAATTACATTGAACTTCCATTCGAAACAAGAACTAAAGCCCGTTCATGACCCCAGGGGTACATCTTCTCGCGCCGCATTAAGTCCAGAAAAGAAAGATAGGTCAAAAATGGAGAAACTACAGACAACTTTCACGAAAGGAATGAATACATTGCCCAATCCTACACAACCACAAATTGTACCCAGAAAAAGGGCTTTTGGAAATGCCGTGCCATTACCAGATGCCGCTCGCGGGAAGCTTCGGAAAGAGAACGTAACACAAACCCAGCCCGGAGAGAGTAAGGGCCTAAGAACACCATCAAAGGCACCTTCTGTAAACTCTAAATCCTTTCGAAGTACCAGACCTTCAAAGAGTCTGCCTGACCATCTTCCAGATATTCCCTCAGATGATGAAGCTTTGCGCTCTACAAAATATCTCAAAAGTTGGGCCGAAACTCCGGAGATCTTGAGGGTTATGAATGGACCACAAATGATGGACCCCAAGAGTGTTTTTGGCGAATGCGCGGACTTAGATATGAGTGATATTTTTCGATCGGTAAAGAGTCTATCAAACAAAACCCCTTGATTATTCATTTATAGTGTGTCGTATATAAGATTTAAATCATTCGCTTTTTCAAAGCATCCTCCTTACTCCATTTTTTAAGCCATGCAGGTGAATCCAGTTTTGGTACGACGTAGAGCCTCAAAGCATTGTCAAATAAAGGTGCCTTGGCATTATCGGCCATCAAAGCACCGTTTATAGCAGCCTTTTTTCCTACTTTAACCAATCCCCCGGATATAGTCTCCATATAGCATTCGAGAGATTTGAGAGTAAAGTTCTTATGCTGTGGGGTGTCAAACCACTCCTGAGGTCTGTCAAGAACGATATTCAAAATGTCTGTGGCGGTCGAAAGTTCGCTGATTTCCGCGATGAAATCAAACTCATCGATGGTTGGGTACAACACCATGGCAGGAAATAAGAGTTGAGATTCGTAATCAGAAGGATCTTCTAAACGCAAAGTCGCATTCTCCAATAGTTCTGCGGGGCGAGAAGACTTGATTATTTGGAAATGCCTCAACCCAATAGCATTCACTAAGAGAGTTTCTTGAAGCTTCTTCTCGTACGCGGCCTGTTCTCTTTTCTGCTTGGTTTCCTCTATTAGAGCGACCTTCTTGGTGAGAGCAGAAAGTGTATCCTTAATTGCCTTATTCTCTGGGTCTTTGGACAAACCATAATGCAAGATTTGGCTGGCCTCGTCGTATCTTTCCACGAGGAAGAAAGCTTTACCTGCTCTATAGCAGGCTTTTACGTTGTTTTCATCAATTATCAAGGCTTTCTTACAGTCTTCAATACATCTTCGGTAGTTCTTCAATTCAAGATTGCATGCTGCACGGTTAACGTACAACGGAACAGTAATTGAATCCACTCCACAGTCCATGTCAAGACCTTTGGTGTAGTACTCAATGGCGTCTTTATACTGTTTTGTCTTAAAACAATCGTTTCCTTGATTCTTGAAATTTGTGGCAATTTCGTCTGGCTCTCCGTCATATGCCAAGCTTTTCAAGGCCTCCAACCCCACGTTTTCGCCACCTTGTCCGTCACTTTCGTCTAACTCATTCATGAAAAAAGGCAATCTGTTTATTTCGTCCATGATATCTTTAGTGGACTTTTGGGCCAACTCAGAAAGTTGTGGAGGCAAGTCTGGCTCACCAGGTTTGGGAACATATCTTCTGCTTTCCCATGCTGAGATAAGTTGGTCCTCAGCGTTCATATTGCAGGTATATGAATGTTAACTTATGTCAGGTTAACTACAAATGATTGCACGAAAGTTTAAAACTTGCTGAGTTAAGCCGGCATACTAGGCGATGCGCATCGCCCTTTTGCCCTTGCCCTTTGGTCGACTCAAACTTAGATCGTTGCATGAGTACAGATTACTTATTTGAGATCCATTACAAAGAAATAAGAAATGTCTTGTGTATATACTGAAACAAACATAGAGTTGTGGTTCTTAAATCTGCCCGCTGATTGTTCCTCTTATTAATTTGAATTAACCCCAATTACTGATATATTGTCAATGGCACATGCACAGCCTGTGCGACACCATTCTTGTGCTTCACAATGACGCGAAGAAAGTAGAGTCTCGACATCAAGCAAGTCTGGAAGTCTGGAACTAGACATAGCACATCAAAAGCTGATTTACCCGGCGCCACTCCGGGAGTTCCCTTTAAATGACTGCTGTCAAAATTAATGTCGAGTGAGAAGTTCTTGGTAAAAATGTTGTAATTGTCGTCAACTGGGGACTGTGCCTGCTTCCATGGTACAGACGCAATGCTTTGAAAGTTTCCTGAGCTTTTCTCCCCAGAATGCATAATTTTCACATCTGGTACCGCTAGATTGATTTTCTTTGTTTGCATCAGAGCCATACTTTTTATATCTTTGAATAACAGCGTTTCCACGCGGTACGCATCATTCTCAAACCCTATCTCCTTCATTAGCGTCACGAGTGAATGGTAGTGTTCTTGAAATGGCTTGATCACTATCGTCTCAAATGACTCCAAATCATCGGACTTCTTTTGCCCCATATCATCGACATACTCATCATAGAAGCACATGTCATGGCTGAATTCTACGGGAATGAGATGCTTCTTTGACCTTATAGTTATCACAATCAACTCACATGAAATGGATTTAGATTCTGGTAGCGTTTGCTTCCCTTCCCGCGTATCATATGCGTAGGATAACTCGATAGGTACTTGAACTTTGGTGTTATAGGCCTGAAGCGGATTCCGAAAATCTGGTGGGGGGACGTAAGGGATCTTCAATGTCACTTTTGGCGTGGCGAGAGTAACTGTACCCAAAACTTTGGAAAACCCTGTTAGCGTTTTCTTTCGGTAGGCACTTACATGCTGATAGACTTTTCTGTCCAAGGACTTATCACTTGAAGTCTTTCGATATGAGCTTCCGGAACCCATGTATTGATGCCGGAGTTTATCGAAAGTTAACGAGCCCGATGCTCGCGAAGATACCAGACTCAATGGAGTCAAAGCTCCGGGTGTTGATCCATATTTGGCTTCAGATCTCAAACTCTCCCGTACAAGTCTTCCTTCTTCGATTTTCTGTTCTACGGACTTTAAAAACGCCCTGTAGTATGCATTCACCTTTTGGTCATAGACTTCTTTGTACTCAGGAAAAACCGAGTAGGGAAGTAATCGTAGAGGAACGCTGGTCTCTCGAACCAAAACGTACTTATCCGTATTCACCTTGTGATTATATTGAGAAGCGCGGCCCATAACTCTTGCAGATACAGAATACCCAATGAAAGAATCCATGAACGACAAGTCTTTCATGTGGTTCTCTTTATACATCGGTATATAGTTGCTCGAGCTCAAGTTAAAAGCTTTTCCCAAGGAAGGAAGCAATGTACAATGCGCATCCAAACTGTGCACCTCGCAGTTGTCGTCCAAAAGACGCTCCGGAATACGGAACGAAAAATACCTTTTGTATGTGATGTTTGGGCGGAAAAGTCTCTTGACACCAATAGAGAGCATAGTGTTATCCCAAGGATCTATTTCACCGTCACACCAGTCATGAGGGTCACCGCTGTCTGTGACTAGGCGGTCTATATTAGCATATGACCATGAGGCAAACAAGTCAAGCATGTTCAAAAACTTTACAACAGTTGGTGGGTTCAGTGCATCCTTGGCTCCATTTGTCAGTTGTACTATACATAGAACACCTTCTAGGGCAACATATACCATGTCAAATGGTATGGGGTCCTTGTACTTGTTGTTAATTGTCACGTATCCATGAATGTAGTCACCCTGTTTATACTCGGTATTAGAAGGATCTATCAAGTTCGGTTTGACACCCTTTTGGCAGATTTCGTCAGTAAAGAAAACTTTCACGTCTAAGTTTGCTGCCATGGGGTTATTCAAGTCTGCCAAGTTGTCCAAATTATGCACATGCGCAAGTACCGTGGACTCCCAGTAATCGGCAGAATTCTGGTTAAATGTCTCTGCCGTTTCTTGCTCTGAGTCAGCCCGTGGAATCGCTGCAAACGGAAATTCCGAGATTCTACCATTATCAACGGGCACAGAGTTTACTGGCGTCACTCCACCTGAATTCATGGGTGACATCTCATAGAGAGGGGGGTCTTCCTTGAAACTTTCTTCATTGGGGATTAATTTCTTTGATATTGTGGACTGAAACATGTGATAAGAAGGCAAAATCGAATTTATGAGTGCATCATCATCTTTGCTTCGACTTTCTTGGCTGCGAACCGACCCAAGAGGGTAAATTTCTGGGGGATTATCCGACATTGATGAACCACTGATTGTGAGATGAGATAGTACATCATCACAGAGATAGGTGTAATAACTATAATGCAGGATCCACTAGCGAGATGAGGAACCCCAGATATTTACTCCAGGTCACCCAACCCATCTAGTACAATTAATTTCGTTTCTTTGTGAAATGATTTAATTTATTGCTTTTTCTTGGGAAAAATCGGCTCTATTCAAACAAGAAAGATTTTGATTTTTTTTTATATTGATACATTCTGAAAGTCTTTGTGATTGGATTTTAAAAAATCAAAATGCCTTGGGATAATTTGCGAAATATGCGGAACCAATTTCGAGTTCTTTTTGAGTAACAAGCATAATATTTCTCTCAGAAATAACTAATTAAGCTTTAGTAACAATATTTGGGAAATTCTATGTCATTTCCTCAATTCTTTCCTGCAACAAACTATGATTGAACATGCCCACATTTGAGAAGTTTGATGCCTAACCGGAAAGCGAAGTGTGTCCAACATTTGTTCATGGAGAATGAAATATGAAATATTGCCTAAATCAAAAGAACAAAGCAAATTAAAGAGAATAATTACATAGGAAAACAATAGCATCCGGCTTCAAAGATGTCCTGTTTTTACCCGACAAAGTGAGCAAAATAAAACCCAAAGCACTAAGAATTATTCCGCACAGGACTATATGAGCGTTATTGATTACTGTGTAGGGCAAGCCACATCGGCCAACGGTAGTACCACGACAAGTGGGCCAAGGTTAGTGTTAGTCCAATTTAATTGAAGGATTTTGAATGATATTGATATTATGACTTAAAGTACCACCACAGCTTTTTATAAAACTGCCCCTAACTCAAGGCCTATTTGGAAGGGCAAAAAGTTGAGAACTGTTGAGACATAATGTGAGTCACGTCTAGACGTGTCCAAAATTCCCCTCAAAGTTTGCTTCAACTTTATTTTTGAACTTATCTATTACGTAAATGAAAAAGCAATAAATATTTTATATTAGTCAAAGAGTCACAAAAAACTGCACTAGATTTCTCATCTGATTCCCTTCAGCTGAAAAAAGAATAAACAGAGGACAATGAATATTACGATACGAGGTGTGCGTCTGGAATGGAAAAAAAAAACAGCAACAAGTCTGCAGATAATAATTCCGTCGGAGAAGCCGTGCGTGCACCTAAAATCTGCACGTCTCCACAGTTTTCACTGCGAGCCGGGAGAACTCGCCACAGTACTCGGGTTGCTTTGAATCAAAGAAGGTTGCTGTTGATTAAAATACATTATGCAAACCTTTATCTATCCATATCCCTAAAAATCTTCCGACTATGAGTACTAGATATTTATAGTCCCATAGTTCCGGCGTGTGCTTCTAGTTCTTGTTATTTTGCGCGCAGGCCGTTGTTGCGGCATTTCGTCTCCGAAAACCATGGCTTATCTATAATTCAACCTTATAAATTGCCGTCCTGCTCATATTCTCAATAATTTGGCCTGAGTAAAAAGAGTAACAATGCGTATCCTCTTTTTACGCTCCCTATCAGGCTCCACCTACCTCCGTCACTCGGACTCTCGATTATCAATATTTACTTGCCTTGCAACTTTCGCTGCCATCTGTAATGCGATAAACCTCCCCAGATACGATAAGCAACACGCTCTCCATCTAGAAATTTTTGATTCACAGTCACCCTCAACAAATGGTAAAAGCGACCCCGTTGGTGACAGACTAGGCCAACCGGACTTGCATCCGTCGACAGACCATCTTTCCGTTGGATATAATGGAATGGTGTCGTGTGACGTTCCTCTTTGTTCGGAAATGGGCACAGATATTTTGAAACGAGGAGGTAATGCCGCGGATGCTGCCGTGACTGTGGCGCTCTGTATTGGAAGTATCAATTCGCATTCCTCTGGAATTGGTGGAGGAAGCTATATTGTCAGTGCCAATGCTGGCGAGACAATTTCCATTGATGCCCGGGAGATGGCACCTGCTAAGGCCGAAAAAAATATGTATGAAAATGTTCCGCTTTTATCACAATTTGGTGGTTTGGCTGTTGCAGTTCCTGGCGAATTGGCTGGACTATACAAGCTCCATAATCTCCATGGCTCCGGTAAGTTATCATGGGCAGAGTTGTTCGAGCCAGTTATTGAGTTGAATGAGAAGGGCTGGTCTGCCCCGCAAATATGGGTGCGTGCACTTGAGAAGATACACGACTTGCTTCTTTCTCGTGTGAAGTCACTACGTGAATCCTGGGACTTTGTCTTCAGGGATGGTAGCTCAGACTTAGTAGATATTGGGGACATTATCAAGCGGCCAAACCTTGCTCACACGCTTCGGATTATTGCTCAGAATGGTTCCGCGGACCCTTTCTACGATCCCAATGGCCCTATTGTACCAAGTCTCGTGAAAGCAAGTAAAAGACTCGGCGGCATTATAGAAAGTCTGGACTTTTCTAGCTACTTCGTGAATGTGACGAAAGCGCTTCTGTTCAAGTTCACACATCATGAAGATGAATACGAGGTATTGACCACTAAAGGGGCTTCTTCTGGTATAGCTTTGGTGGCCGGCCTCAACTTTTATTCGTCTGTCAATGAGCACATTTTGAACCCAGGAAGGCAGCCAGATCTTGAAACGCATCGTCTTATCGAGGCTATGAAATGGACAGCAGCTGCAAGATCTCACCTAGGAGATGTTAACGAAACGTACTACAATGATATCGTGGAAAAATACTCCAACTCGGATTGGACAACTGAATTGCTTGGAGATCACAAGTATTCCGATAATGAGACATTCCCGTGGAAACATTACGGACCTTTGTATGAGATCAGCGGAAAACATGGCACATCACACTTCTCCGTAGTCGATAGCGAAGGGGGCGCTGTTGGAATGACTACAACTGTCAACTTGCTTTTTGGATCACTGGTTTATGATAATCAAACGGGGATCTTCTTGAACAACCAAATGGATGACTTCTCCCAACCCAAAAGAAAGAATGCATTTGACTTATCGCCATCCACTCTCAACTTTATAGGCCCAAAAAAGAGACCTCTTTCACTGATGGCACCTACCATCATTAAGAAGAATGGTGAGATTGCCTACACGCTTGGATGTGCTGGAGGGTCCAGAATATCTACTGCCATTTTACAAGCCATTGTGAGAATGATATACTGGAAGGTTCCTCTTCTTGAAACCATTGCTTGGCCAAGAATTCATCACCAGCTTCTCCCTGAATACGTAATGGTTGAAAGGATAGATCTCTTTGACGAGGAATATCAACCTGGAGATATCGTGCTTGAGTTAGAAAACCGTAAACATACTTTGTTTGAGTCGGGGGCATTAACTGCTATGAATGCCATTAAACGTACTAATGGGTTATGGGAAGGTGTGAGCGACTACTGGCGCAAGAGGGGGGCAGCTTGTGGCTACTAGGAAGGCGGACGAATACAAAAAGAAATAGGAATACTTAATAAAAAAAAAGAAGAAGAGAAAAGGCTAAGAAAATAAAAATTGGGAACTTCTTTATTTTTGTTGGAATTTAAAGGAATATTTCACAGAGTTGTGCCTCTGCAAATTGAGATTCAGTTTCATCTGCAACGGGCCACACAATAAGCATGACCGCTTTTTTTCAAGACCAGACAGTACGGGCCTCGAGTTCGGACTTTGCGGGGCCCGGAATTCGAACAGCCTGCACCTTGGGCGGGTTGTGGGGTGTGACCCGCCGATGGCGAGATTTGATTTCAAAATTAGATAGGTGGGGTGGGGTGACGCTCGGGCGGAACATATTTTCATCTATTTTTCAAGCGTAAATTAGATTAATAGAAAAAGAATATAATTCTGATAATACTTTTGTGGATTAACCAACTAAAAGCCGGAAATTATCCGACTTTACCCTTTTCAAGAAAAAAAAATGTTACAGACAAAAAGTCACGGCGGCCAAACTTTCCAGACCATTATAGACCACTAGCGGCTGTTTGATTTTACCCTTCCGTCATTGGCCTTTTATCTTGCCGCCATACAAAGACCTGACTGAAATTTTGCCCGTCACTTGGAATGTGGTATCACGCAGGACAGAGTTCTGCATAAGTTGCCATCCCCAGATTTCGGACCTTTAGTCCGCTTTTCAGAAGTATATAATATCGTGTTTTCTCACATTAAACACAGATTTATCTAACCCATTTTGCAATATACAGCTTTTGAATATTTTCTGCTCTCAAACTATTGCTTTGACGTTTTTTACTCCAAATTTATCTTCAAAACAACAATTTTCCAAAATGACCACTTTTCAATTTCAAAGCAAGCTAAAAACATTACCTATTCCTGAATTAGAAAGCACCTGCAAGAATTACTTAGATGTGTTAAAGCCACTTCAGACAGAAGCCGAACATCAAACAACAAAAGAAGCAGTGAGGTTATTCTTGAAAAATGGCGTCGCTAAGTACTTGGATACCGAATTGAGAAGATACGCAGAATTCAAGAATTCTTACATCGAGCAGTTCTGGTACGATTCCTATTTGAACTATGACTCACCTGTAGTGCTCAACTTGAACCCTTTTTTTCTTTTAGAAGATGATCCATTCAACAATGAGGCAACGTGCGTCAACCCACAGGTAAAACGAGCAGTTTCTTTGACCATCTCTTCCTTGAAATTCATCCAAGCTTTAAAAAACGAGACGCTTCCCGTAGATACCCAGAGAAATGGAGAACCTCTCTGTATGTATCAGTACTCCAAACTTTTTGGCGCATCAAGAATTCCAACCGAAGATGGCTGTGTGATGAAAACAGACCCAGACTCTAACCACATTATTGTCATGAGCAAATCACAATTTTATTGGTTTGATGTATTGGATGACAAGAACAACTTGGTAATGACTGAACAAGACTTATTAGTCAATTTTACTTCTATTATAAATGATTCTTTGAATACTCCAATCAACGATGTTGCCAAGTCGTCTTTTGGAGTTTTGACCACCGAGAATAGAAGAGTTTGGGCCAAAATTAGAGCTTCGTCCACAATAAAGGAAAATCCCAACAACAAAGAGATTTTGTCTATCATCGATTCCGCTTTGTTTGTGATTTGCTTGGATGACATTGTTCTCAACGATTTGAGCAAGTTGTCGAAAAATATGTTATGCGGACTATCAATCCTTGAGAAGGGAGTCCAGGTGGGAACGTGCACAAATCGATGGTATGACAAGTTGCAGATAATTGTCACACAGAACGGAAAAGCTGGGATCAACTTTGAGCATACTGGAGTTGATGGCCACACAGTTTTGCGATTCGTTAGTGATATCTATACAGACTCGATATTGTCCTTTGCCCAGTCCATTAACTCAAACACCCCTTCTTTGTGGATTGACCAATCGCCCAGCCGACTCCTGGAAAGCAGTGAACTTGTTACAATACCAAGAAAACTCGAATGGGACCTCACAGCAAACTTATCACTCGCGCTTAGATTCGGTGAAACTAGGCTATCTGATTTGATCAATCAAAATGAGTTCAAGCATTTGGAATTCAAAAACTACGGTTCTTCAACAATAAAGAAAATGAAGTATAGCCCTGACGCATTTGTTCAAATGGCATTCCAGGCCTCGTATTATGCGTTGTATGGAAAAGTTGAGTGTACATATGAGCCTGCCATGACCAAAAGTTTTTTCCATGGAAGAACAGAGGCAATCAGAACGGTCAGTCAAGAGTCTAATCTTTTTGTCAGGAAATTTTTCGATCCCGGATTTCCAAGCAAGGATAAACTAAAGGTATTATCAGCTGCTTGTATGAAGCATGTCGAGCAAACAAAACGTTGCTCCATAGGGGAAGGTGTGGATAGGCATTTATTTGCATTGTTTTGTATCTGGAAGCAGATCTTGGCAAAATCTGAGACTTCGAGTAATTCTTCCGAGCACACCGTTGGTGAGAACAACCAAGAGTTTTCAGATTTGAATTTAACCGAATTGCCAGAAATATTTGCGGACCATGGATGGGACAAGTTGAACAATACTGTGCTCTCCACATCTAATTGTGGAAACCCGTCGTTGAGACTATTCGGGTTTGGCCCCGTAAGTCCCAACGGTTTTGGCATTGGATACATCATAAAAGATGACTCAATTTCGATTTGTGCTTCTTCAAAACACAGACAGACAGAAAGGTTTTTAATAACCCTCGAATCATATTTGATCGAAGTTTATCGGATTTTTAAAGAGGTAAATCTGACGTCAGCCGTGGTTGCTCCAATTGATACAAAAATCAAAAGCGGCGGGTTTAGTACTGCGGTGCTCCCGGAAGTTTCCAAGCCATCTTTTGTCCTAAGAAACGACTCCTTCAATACTTTATTCGGTGAATACGGCTATTTTGATGTCGGAGAAGACAAGATAAAATCACGTGGCCAAACTCCAGAACCACCATTTCTTACACGAATGGATAGCCTGTTTTCCGTGAGAGATATTGAACGCAAGTTAAGACTTTCCGAGTACTAGAGTATCATCAACCGTACTCGTGTATTCACTACATACACAGTTAAATAAATAAAGAAAAGTTACCGGTAGACAGAGGCTAACGAGAAAGGAGTAGATCCTGACCAATGGATTGTGCAAAAGAGAACAATTTAATCTAAATACCAAATGTACCTTGATTCAATGCAGCCCGTAAGTTGGCTTTGTTCGGCTTTGAGTTCTTCTTGAAAGCATTTGCAGAGGGCATGTTCATCATTGTGAGCTCACTTGTAGAGGGCTTCGTTTTTGCTGGAGGTGCAGTTTGTTGATACGGTTGTGGAGGATAGAATCCCCCAGGAGGTGGGTAATACATCTGCGGAGGTGGGGGGTAACCATATCCTTGAGGAGGAGTAGGGTAATAACCTTGAGGAGGGGCAGGGTAGTAGCATTGTGGAGGAGGTTGGCCAGTGAGAGGTTGTCCGAGAGTAACGGGAATGGGCTGACCCGGCATCGGTTGGCCAGTCATATGAGTACCTTGTATGTGTTGCCCTTGCAATGGCTGAACAGCCATCGTCTGATTGGGTTTATAAGGCGCGGGTATGGCATGTCCAGGGAGAGAATGTGCTTTGGAAGGTGCCCGAGTATGTTCTTGTCCAGAATACCCCTGTTCATGGTGCATGTGTTTCATTTTGCCAAATTGGAACTGTCCAGCCAGGACTACCCGTGCGCCATTGTGGGTCTGTCTTTGCCAATTTCCAACTCCCTGACTTGGCTCTTGGTGATCTTTCGTTGATCCAGACTGATAAGATTGTTGGTTAGAAAGATGAGCGTGGCCATTTAGCTGGTTCGCAGATGATGGATTTCTACTAGCAGCAAGTTGACGATCCACATAATTAGGGTCCGGAATTTGTCTGTGTGGCCCATTATTATTCTTATCGATATTCTCTTCGCTACTGTTGGCCTGGTATCCATGTTTCGAAGTATCTTCAGCATACATGCCCGAATGCAGCCCGGGTGCATTTGGATAGTGGTAAATTGGCTGAATATACGTTTGACCAGAAGATGAAACTGAATTTTGAGAGTAAGAAGCATGGTTAGAATCAGGATTAACTCGAATAATTGGCGAATTTGCAATTGAAGATTCTGGATATATTGCTTTCTGCGAAGGAACTTCCGTCGAGTATTCATGGGATTGTGAAGTGTTTGGTAATAGAGGGGTCTTCTTGACTTTTTCATTAGTCGAATCTTCTTTCTGTTCATCTTCAGGGAAGGGACCATTTCTTGGATCGACATAATCTTGAGTTATCGGGGTATGATATTCCAGTTGGGACAAGTTTTGGAGTTGACCATTCCCATAAACAGTCCCATTTGAAGTAACAGCTTGTTGGACCGGGGGTTCGTGCTCAGAGTATGTGGTGTTATATCTAAGCGAGCCACTCACATCACCAGAGCCAGAATTAATCGAGTGTGGCTGGGGTCCATCTGGCAAATTAGCAAACATATTTTCCAAATTATTTTCCGCTTTCTTTTTCTGTTCCGTCTTGAATGTGTCACTAGCACCTTCTTTATGACTGTTTACATTTCCCTCACTGGCAAATGATTGCTCAGTCACGTTCAAATATGAGGCATGTGTGTCACGTTCCAGATCTCGAGATATCATGTCCTCATCTCGCAAATTATAATGATTATGATGTCGTTGCGTGTGTGCTTTTGCGTCCCCATTAATAGTTTTGTGGTTCGGATCAGAGTTTGTCCTGTCGGTATTCGTCAGCAGGAAGATATCTTTCCGCGAAGGAAAACTTGGAGACATTTCACCCTGCTTTGACTCAGATTCCTTTGATATGTGCAATGGAGGCATTTGGTTCTCATTTCCATTTCCATTCTCATTAAACTGCTTATCGTCAGCGTTTTGCGGGTGACGAAAATTGCCGCGATGAAATTCGGGGTTACTTCTTTGTTCATGTGAAGGCTGCTTTGCCCCATCGCTTCTGTGTTGGCCTGGAATTGAATAATTATCGAATGGTTCCAGTGACAAACTTTTTTGTTCACGATCAAATGGGGTGTTGTAGCTTTCGAAGGGTTCTTGGTACTGCTTTTGTGGGCCTTGGTGATGCACATTTGGGGACTCATCGTGGTAAAGTTCTTCGTGCTCTTTCAGGCTAGAAGAAAATTGGATTTGAGACTTCCAATCTGGGACAGGCGGCGGGGCACGTTTGACTTGAGTATCTTTAGGTGGAGAAGTTTGTTTCGGTGGCAGTTCTAAAGGTGGTGGTCGAGGTCTATTTAGAGCTTTTTTGGTGGAAATGACCATCTTTTCCTTAAAGTTTTGCGAAAGGCTACTACTGTGGCCCGAGCTAGTAGATGGTTCGTCTTTGTGCTGGTAGCTTGCAAATTCTCCATCTTCAAACGAAAAGTGGTCATTTGAAAAAGTAACATCTGGAAGTGGCGATTTCTGTGGGGTAGGAGGTAGTCGATCAGTTTTAGATGGTGGAGGCGGTGGATGAGGTTTTCCTTCATTAGATGGCGTAGCCACTCGCTTGCCCTTAGAAGTTTTTATCTCCCTTGGTAGAGGGGAAATTTGATCTGTGTGACTGAAATGATCGGCCGCAATGACACGCTTTGTTGACTTGAATATGGAAATATACTCATCAGGCAGGATAGTAGTTTCTGTCAAAACCATCCATTTCTGGAAGCCACGCAAGCCGGCCTCCACCACAATAGAGCGGCCAAATAGTGATTTAACACAGTTTACCTGGTCCGATCCAAGAGATGAGAGCCACGTCCAAATAGAGTAGTCTTGAAGTGTCACGCTGGTGATCGAAACTTCAGAGTATAATGGAATATCCGGGTCCCGTGAAGAAGAAGAAGAGCGAGCCCATCCTGGGTATAAATCATAGTTGGATGGAATAGGGTCGGCTGTCAAGCGAGCCAACACTCTTCTTGATTCCTCGGATAAAGTTGAGACAATTTCTGCCGTGGAAGACTTCTGGAAGATATTTTTCAAGATCGTAAAATTTTCAATGGAAAGAAAGGTGTCTTTTTTTTCAAATGAAAGGGAATGGCGGACTTTACTAATGAGCTCGTATGGATCGCCAGACCTTCTCGTGGAGCGCACATTAACACATGGTATAGTGATGACTGACTTCATAGAGGTGGTGTTCTCTGGGGGAGGATACGTATTTGTGACAAGCAAAGACTGTAGTGTTTTCGGAAGATTCAATGTGTCTGCTTCTTTATCGGGAAGCATGGCACGCAAAAATGCGAGAAGAAGGTGGAATAAGCCATTACATGTTTTCTTCCAGGCTTCTAAGCCATCTAAAAAACTTGATTCTTTTGTGAGTGTTGCATCGTAGAAAGCAGATGTTGACTCGACAGTGCTCTTGAACGCCCATATACTGGCCATTTTTGAGATTTTTCTTCCATTTAAATGGTTATATTGGGAGTTCGACGCGACACTGATCAAAAGATCCAAGAAGTCATAGACTATGGACGCGTGCGATGAAGATGAAAGACATTTTGGCATGATGGTCAAAAAAGCATCTTTCGGATAGCCAGCTTCAGCCTCTTTACGCTTGAACTCAAGGTACACGGACCACCCGATGATCTCATTGTTCGGTAGTCGACACCAAAGATACTTCAACCCACAGATAAGCGTGAACTCATCAAAATCATTCAACACAGAGCGTAATATGGCCTTATTCGAAGTGTCAACCATGACCCCACCAGGGAAAACCCGTCGAAGAAACAAGTTGAGTTTTGTGTCATCCACACGTGAACGGAACGGGAGAAATATGTGCGGTGTTTTAGTCCCCCGCGCCTTGAGCTCACCTGTAATAATATGAAGAAGACTCTGAAGCTTTCTACGTGTGAATTGGCTTTCGGAAATCGAATGATCTTTATATTCGGGCTTGGCCGGGAGGGGTGGGAGATCGAGATCAAGATCGGATTTTTTCACCATGGTACACACTGTTTAGAAAGACAATCGGTAATGAAGTTTTTGAAAGTTTATTTTTCGTCTTTGTTTGTTATACTTTTGTCTGATTTGTTGGGGAAAACTGTCTGATGAAAGTGGAAGCCGGGAAACTTGTTTGTTTAGAAACACTTGAAGAAAAGACCCAGGCGTGGGAGACAGACTCAACCTTCGGTACGAGTAAGGCATGGAGGGTTGACGCAGCGAAAATTTGGGCGCGCCTGCGTGAGTTAGGTAAAATAACCCCTTGTTTTACCTCGCAATTGATAAAGATAGGCAATGGAAAAAACATTATTTATGACATGTTAGATTAGATCGCCAAGTATTCTAGCTACATATTGAGTTTGTGAGAAATAAATTAAATATAGAGCAACAATACAATACCCATTTAGGTGAGACAAAAACATCCGGCTCAAACAATAAGCCATTGACAGTTCCTTCAGGGGAAATTCGCGCGTGCAAGACTCAGACACTCCGTGACGGCATATAGCGCATCAGAACTGATACCAGAAATCCCGAATGTGCCTTGTTGAATAAAAATTCTTTTCAAGCGCACTTTGTATCTACATTTGTCAAATGTTCCCATACTCATCTAGCACCGCTAGAAGAAAGATTTTGGGCAAATGCCTGAAGATAGGAAGTGACAGATTTCGGTTACCTGCTGTTTCTTGTCTCTTGCCTGTTGCTTGTTGCTTGTTGCCAGGTGCAGACCACATGCATCGAGATCACTCTGCTGGTGGTGCTGTGCGAACGT
>JAJMAK010000261.1:0-23225 GCA_030572615.1 Metschnikowia lachancei | reverse complement strand
GGACACCACGTGAATTTACTAAGGAAACGTTCTTTCTGGAAAGCCCTGCACTATTCTTTGCTGCGTAATTTCGGGTAGTTCTACGAATACGCGACCTTCTGACATCATTACGCTGCGTAATTCTGGGGAGTGCTACGAATACGCGACCTTCTGACATCATTACGCGTAATTTTTCGTAGCGTAACCTAAAATACGCCGTCTTGGGCAACACTGCTTGGAAGTATGACGATCATCCTATGCCGTACATGATTAATGCGGCACTGGTGTCTGTTCAACACTCTACCCAAACAAACTGCATTCTTTCTCGTGGCATCAAGTGGGCCATTCACATAGTTTAAGCTCCGTCGCTTCTGAGAGCATATAAACGAATATCAATAGCGTATACTTTCATGGTATACCAACATATTTGGTGGATTTGGGATTATTCATCATGTAAATAAGTAATGAATATTTGAACTAGAAAAGATTGATGTAGTGCAGAATCTGCGCTCCAATAACTTTAATGAGATTTCGCATTCTTCAAAACTGGTGATTGTTTCATCTTGTACTTTCATGATTTTATATTATGTCCACGTTGGAATCTCTTAGGAATGCATTTGTTTCTTAGAAATTGACCTTCTTCATAAGGATGTTCAAGAAAACACCACCAAGCTCAGTGGTTTGTCATCTTATATCCAAAGATTCTTTCAATCGATTCTCTATTGTCAATTTGAGAATTCCAATTTCAGTTGCACATGCATGGACTATTCCAGAAGCCCTTATAACGAAGACAGGGGGTAACCCCTCCTTTCACCGCGGTTTAAGTTCTTTTTCACTTTGCAATCTGTAAAACAACTCTAGTTTGGATAAGTATGCAATTAGGCTGGAGAAATTTTGACCATGACTCAAGACATTGAATATCGACACCTCAAGGCCGGATATGGACGCTGCCCAAGCACTGATAACACATATGGTTCCACTTCACAAACTTTTAATGCGGCAAACTCAAACCCCAGAAAAAGAAGAGCAGAGGAAGATGAAATACCCCAAGAATCAGCGCCAAAGAGAAGGAGACTTGAAATCTTTCAGTACATCATTAATTGGGTTGTCCTTGCGACACGCTGGTGTGGATTGAGCCGCATAATACCCATAACAGAAGTAGACCCGGAAAATCTTGAATTTGACCAGTCCTTTGATCACGTGGGTGCAATAAATGGACATGTACCCGGCAGCTGGGCTAGTTATGATGATACTGGAAACACATTCAAATCTTCTGAAAGCAAAGAGCCGGGCCACACCACAAAACCCCCCACAATCGAAGTAACTCGCTTTGAGAATGAAGAAGAACACCAAAATCCATCGTGCTCTGAAGAAGCTGAGGAACCTTTCGCCACCTTACGTGCAACTGCGGTGAACAGCGATCTCGAGATTCTCGATGGCGAGGAAATGGATCAATCCTTTATGAATGGTTGTACGACTGCCTTTAATAAAGAATCGGACATGGAAGAAGTTGAGGAACCTTGTGCCACCTTACGTGCAAATGCAGTGAACAGCGATTTCGAGATTCTCGATAGTGAGGAAATGGATCAATCCGTTATGAATGGTCTTACGACTGCCTTCAATAAAGAATTGGACGTGGAACAAAATCCTGCCGCCGCTCGTAAGAAGAAAAACGACAAAACGGAAGACGAAACAAAGAAGGAAAATATCCCAACACCCAAAAAGACACATCCCCAAAAGACACATCCCAAAAAGAACATCCCAAAAACAAAAACACCCAAATCTATGCTTCAATTTATCGAAAAGAAGAAAAAGGCCAAAGGAAGGAAGCATGCATCAGTTTTTCCAAATTCGGTGCTTCTACCTTCCCTGAAACAGAACATTCGGGACAATATTCCATCTTCCAATTCTCAAGGAAAATTGCCCGATTTCAATCCTGAAGGACACGAGACGATAAATACAGAGGTTGATCAAACTTTGATCCGGGCAGAAACCGCCACTAGTCAAAATCCTAACGGCAATAACGCAGGATCATTAATGGAAGCAGAACATGCCACACCGGAGATAAAAGCTAGCCAAATTGTCAAAATACATGACTCTTCGCTAGATGAAATCCACAGCATTGACTCTTTCGATGGTCAAGTGATGGCTGGGGTAGAGGCCGACGAATCCGAATGCGATGATGTACTTTCTCTGCAACACAGAATCAATACAAATTGTTCACTAGCTGAGCCCGGGTCTGAATATCAGCATGTGTCTGGCGAATTGCATCGGGGTCTTTCGAATGCCCCAGAAGGGGTTTCTAACGGAAAAACTGTCAGTGAAGACGCGTCTTCGACCCTGCAAAGTCAGAATGGAAAGCACACTTGCCACTTTTGTTGCAAAGAATTCCGGAATAGCTCATTATTAACTGTTCACTTAAGAATCCACACAAGAGAAAAGCGATACAAGTGTTCTTTGTGCGAGAAGAAGTTTTCCCAGAAAGGCCATTTGAAGATCCATACAAGAACTCACACAGGAGAAAAGCCATACAAGTGTTCTTTGTGCGAGAAGACGTTTTCCCAGAAACCCAATTTGAAGCGCCATACAAGAACTCACACAGGAGAAATGCCATACAAGTGTACTTCCTGTGAGCGCAAGTTTTCCCACAAAGCCAATTTGAAGACCCATATAAGAACTCACACAGGAGAAAAGCCATACAAGTGTACTTTCTGTGAGAAGAAGTTCTCCCACAAACCCAATTTGAAGACCCATATAAGAACTCACACAGGAGAAAAGCCATACAAGTGTACTTTATGCGAGCGCAATTTCTCCGCCATAGGTAGTTTCAAAAGACATATGAAATTACACACTTGAGGGAGGAGTTGAACACTTATGGTATGAATCTTTATTGACCGCATCAATGACCAAAAACATGATATCAAATTTAACCCTTTGCAAAAAATTGTGTAACCCAGAGCCACAGAAACCAAACGGAAAAGAAAAGAAAGAGGAGAAGTTTGGCGATACATATATCACAAGACAAATAATCACGAGCAGAAAGTATGTCATGCAAGTGGGAATTTGATATCAATTGATTCTGGTAGTTTTTAAACTTCTTTTCGTACTTCTTGAACGAAATAATTTCCAGAATTGCTCTGGTCATCCCGAAAAAGTCATTAGAAGCGCATGTAAACAACACACAATCTGGGTTCAGGTGGATGAATAATGGCGATGCCGAGTATCCTCGCAAAGGCCCGTTTTAAAAGAATTGCCCATGAGCTCTTCCCAATGGCGTCGCCTTGTGTCAATTTAATTGTTACGACACTTCGGAGGTGTCCTTCCAAGAGCAATATACAATAGTCCACTGAAAATGGAAGCAGAACGGAACAGATTTCTGCTTTCTTAATCCTGAACAAAGAAAACCTGCATGGGATTTTGACAAACCAGTTAAGCTTTGTTAGCTCCATAAGATGATTGATCCACATCATCTATCTTGGATTCATATTGTGTCTAAACCGAATTCGATAAATTTGGAACACTCAAACTTTGATTTCTTAGGGTCTACCGGCGACGACACAACTAAGAAACTATAAGCCTTCAGTGCGAAAACAAGACTCGATTTGAAAGTGGTGATATATGGAGAGGCAACTTCCGTTTGTTTCTTCGCTTGACCCGATTAACCAGCAAAGAAATAGAGTTTTGTCTTCTGCCTGCTGGAAATACTTTCACCGGAATTGAAAGAAATCATTTGTGCTGAAATAAAGTGACGATAGTCCTGTTCTTCAAAAAAGAGGATAATTTTGATTCCCATGTTATTCCCATGTTTTGCCGTATGAAATTTTCGTCCGGCCTAAACTGAATAAAGTGAAAAGAGAATGCCTTCAATGAATTCCTGGTATGGTTGTAGCTTTGGAAAGTCTGGCTCGGTCCGTTCACGTGACCCCCAATAATTAACATGTCTTACCGCAAAACCGGACTCAATTTTTACGCCTTCGCAAAAATACGGTTCAAATTTTGTCGGTTCCGAGTGTAATTGAATTCCATAGCCTCAAAATTATTCGAGAACTGAGAGGGAAACAGAAGTTCGTACTGTTGGTGGATGGCGTACTTAGGGCATGATAAGCGACGTTCGTTTCGGAGCTCCCAGAATCGCGCACCCTTATTCAAAATGGGTGCAAAAATCATTAATACAGTGAAAACCATTGAGAGTGAAAACCGTTGAGAAATATTCTCTAAAAAGATCGGAAGAACATTTCTATACCCAAAAGGTATCAGCTGGGGATTATTCAGGTTCACCCAAACCATTGTTTAATTCTCAGGAAAGACATCAATTGGCCCTGTTGTCGGAAGTGACCATCTTGTCATGAAGTTTTCACAGGTCTTTGATTGCATTCAATTTAAAACAAGGAAGGGCTTGTTGAATACAGTGTTTGGAGGTATCAAAAAAATATGGATATACGCGTGGTGGTGGATTTCTTTGGAGGCGAGATTTTATGCTTGAGATTGAGTGTCATGAAGCCGTACCTCAAGCTTCATATTAAAGTCGCTTTTGAATCTTGTTCATATGGGAGTGTGGAATGCACATGGAGTGGTGGATCAAGTGCATAATCCTTTAATAAACTCATCAAGGGTAGTAAGCAGAGTAAGACTATGTCTTGTTGCGAACTTTTACACCGTATTGAAGGCACTCAGTTTTGACTTCATGTCGTATTTCTGTATCAACAGAATGATGTATTAGTTGCTTTGGAGTTGCTATCACCGTCATTTGCGAAAGTGGGTACATTACCACGTTGTGTTGTTTACCAAAGCAAATGTTTTATAGCTGAATCATCCCAACGTCCATCCTCTGATCCACCCTTACAGCCAAAAGGTCGGTTACCAACCTGACTACACGAACTTGATCCAAAACTTGGTCCGTGTTAACCCAGAGAAGACCAGTGAGTTTGCCACTTCTTTGTTGGCCAATGGAGGCACCAGCTTGAACGTTAAGAGTACCGCTGATTTGTTTTTCTCCCAGAACTTCATCCAACAAGTTACCGCATTCTTGTTGGATGCTCTCAAGAACGTTTCCCCTGCTGATGGCCACTTGCAGACAAAACTTTTGGAAATCAACTTGTTGCATGCGCCACAAGTTGCAGACGCTATTTTGGGAAACAAAATGTTCAGTCATTACGACAAACCAAGTATTGGTAAGTTGTGCGAGAAATCTGGTTTGTTCCAAAGAGCCTTGGAAGATTACGACGACTTGAAGGATATCAAGAGAGTAATTGTACGCACCAAAGTTTTGCCAAACGACTGGTTGGGTTCATACTTCGGTCAATTGAATGTCCAACCATCTATGGCCTGTTTGAACGAGTTGATGTCCCGCAACATCCAACAAAACTTGCAAGTCGTGATTCAAGTGGCCTCCAAATACTCTGACCTTCTTGGTCATTTGAACTTGATCAAGCTCTTCGAAACAAACAAATGCAACGAGGGTTTGTCTTACTATTTGTCAATGATTGTCAATTTGACCCAGGTCACAGATGTTGCGTATAAGTACATCGTCGCCGCCTCTAAAATGAACCAAATCAAAGGGATTGAGAGAGTTGTTAGAGACAACAATGTTTACAACGGTGAAAAGGTCAAGAACTTCTTGAATGAGGCTAAGTTGGAGGATCAATTGCCTTTGATCATTCTTTGTGACAGGTTCAATTTTGTCAACGACTTGATCTTGTACTTGTATAAAAACAAGTACTTTAAGTTTATTGAAGTTTACGTCCAACAAGTGAACCCAGCTAACACTCCTCAAGTCGTCGCTGGTTTGTTGGATGTGGATTGTGATGAGAACATCATTAAGAGTTTGTTGATGTCTGTTTCAGGAAGAGTTCCGTTTAAGGAATTGGTCAGTGAAGTCGAGAAGCGAAACCGGTTGAAAATCTTGTTGCCATTTTTGGAGAAGACACTTGAAGGTGGATCTACCGACCAAGAGGTGTTCAACACGTTGGCTAAGATTTACATTGAGTCCAACAACAGCCCTGAGAAATTCTTGGAGGAGAACATCAGCTATGTCACCTTGTCTGTTGGTAAGTACTGTGAGAAGATAGATACACCCGCTCACTTTCCCCCTTTGTGGAACGCCCACATTGAGCATTAAAATTGCTTTAAAAAAGCATCAATAAAAGTGCAGTGTTTTATTCAAGTACAAGAGTATTCGGCACAAATGTTTCAGAATTGCTCGTGGTTTCAACAGTATGATGGCTTCACGGCGTTTTTGTACCCGCAAATGCCTTCTTTTCCTGGAACTAAATCATTCTCGCGGTGATAGAAATTGTCTGCTTAGCACTGTAATTATACATCAATTTGTACGATACAAAGTCATTCTTGAGCACTCGATCTCTTTTTTCGTGATGTTGACATATTTTGTCTGAAAAGTTGACGCTTTCAAATCACGAATAATTCTAAGGATTTTGTACACCTTTTTTGCACCTTTGCACCTTTTTTGCACCTTTTTTGCACCAAATTTTGCACCAAATTTTGAAACACCAAACCAAACTATGGTGTATATCTTAGAAACCCAAAAGGGTCTAAATTTTAGTAACAATCAAAATCACAAGCCACCAATACTAGACGGAACTGGCCGTATAAAATTGAATGGCGTTTGGATTTTTGGAAAAGAAAGAAGTATACATCTCCTGTTCCCTTCCCTAGTGCCGCTGTGGTTTAGATCCCCGGCCGCAAAAAAGCCGCCACTCAAATGTCTCTCAGAAACACACCCGTGCACCAGGGTGGGGGCGGGCCCTCGATTTTTTGCCCTCGCAACATGCATTATGCTAAGTGACCCTTCCTTACAATACATCATTCTATAGCGCCACATTCGAAGAAAAGGCGTCATAAAACCCCCCTTTCTGAATCTACCACATCAGAAAACAACTATATCTCCAATAGAAATACCATGGCGTTCAAAATTGTCGATGTAATCTCGCGTATCGCGGTGCCAGCGGGTGTTGCCATCACGCTTGCGCAATCTGCGCTCTACGATGTGGAGGGCGGCAAAAGAGCGGTGATTTTCGACCGTTTGAAGGGTGTGCAGCCCGGCGTGATTGGTGAGGGAACACACTTTGTGATTCCTTGGTTACAGAAACCAATTATCTACGACGTGCGCACCAAACCAAAGACAATTGCCACCACCACCGGGTCGAAGGATTTGCAGAATGTATCTTTGACGCTACGTGTGTTGCATAGGCCTGACGTGATGAACTTGCCTAAGATCTACCAAACCTTGGGTTTGGACTACGACGAGCGTGTGTTGCCTGCCATTGGTAACGAGATCTTGAAGAGTATTGTGGCGCAATTTGATGCGGCCGAACTTATTACCCAAAGAGAGGTTGTCTCGGCACGTATTCGCCAGGAACTTTCTAGACGTGCTAATGAATTCAACATCCGCTTGGAGGACGTGTCGATCACCCATATGACTTTCGGAAAGGAGTTCACTAAGGCGGTGGAGCAGAAACAAATTGCCCAGCAAGATGCCGAGCGTGCACGTTACTTGGTGGACCGTGCCGAGCAAGAGCGTAAGGCATCGGTCATTCGTGCTGAGGGAGAAGCTGAGGCTGCAGACACCGTTTCCAAGGCTTTGGCCAAGGCTGGTGACGGTTTGTTGATGATCAGAAGATTGGAGGCATCCAAGGACATTGCTGGTACATTGGCAGGCTCTCCAAACGTTTCGTACTTGCCATCGGGAAAGGCCGGTGATGACGGAAAGAACAACAGCTTGTTGTTGAATGTTAACCGTTAGGTTTCGGGGCATTTCTGGGGTTGACCCATTCTCTTATTTTATCCTGTGAATAGACGACTAATGAATATACTACATTGCTATGGTATTGCGAAGGGTATCTGCTTGGTCGGAGGTATTTCCGAGTTTGCTTTGAGATAAGTATTAGTACTGTCTTCGTTCTTGTGCTTTCGTCCCAAATATGAATACTTGGTTAAGACAACCATTGGTAGTTTAAATAAAACTATGTAAAAACTTAATCAGGATCCAATTCCCATTCATGGATGGTTTACCGGTATCTCTGAAAAACAAAACCCAGAAAAAACTGGGGAGTATAGTGTAGGGATCGAAAAACATGAATCAGCGCCATCCTATAAGCGCCCGGAGGTTCCTACTTGATGTGAAGTGGCAAACCTTCAACACATGATAGCCACTTTATGGCTTTGATGTGGACGGGCGGCTTGATAGCAGTTACCAAGACAAGAGAAGAAATCCGTGGAAACTAGTCTAAAGTTGACAGGAAAGTTCCGTGGAACAAGAATTCGTATTTAGTAAACGCTTCAAATGACAAGCTTATCAATATCAGCACCTTAGATGGACTTCGTTAGATGAATAAGGGCCATATTCATGGCATAGATATAGAGTTCCTCGTTCAAAGAATGCCAGTGTACCTATTTCTGACTTATGCTAAGAATGTGCTTGTGAAGAAGGCTTCAAATAATATGTGGCTAAGAATTTAGCTGATAAATCAGGTTTTGGTCTTTGAATTATCAGTGATATTCAGCTTCTATTGTGGAATCCGCTACTTGTATATCTCCTTGGGCAATCCAGAGATGTTCACACGTCGCAGTATACGTAGCGTATCGCAGGAACTTCTTATATAGTAGATCAGGATGTAACTTCAATGACGACGATGAATCATCATTGATTCAACATTGCCTCTACTTTGCCTGAAAAGCGGAATCATGATAATTAGGAAATATATAGAGCAGCGGCAGGTCAGTTCCTAGATACCAGAGATACTCACATTTCGGAAATATCCATGGCTTTTTCCATTTCCTTTTCAAAGTCTTCGTCAACAAAATCTCCCTCGGTAACTAGTATAGGTTCATTGGTCTTCTCCTCAATGTCGATGGGTTCTGGGGTGTCCAGTCGGCCTGCCCAGTAAAAGGATCTTCGTCAGGCATTTCTTCGGGTGGGATGATCCCCCGTGACTTGAATATTGCCAACATCTTTACCTTATTTCACAGAAGCCTACCTCTCTTCCTTGTCAATAAGTTTTCTAGTCGAGAAAAAGCGCTTTTGAAGGTGCTGACAGCAGCCACAGAAAAGGAATTCCTGGCTATGCTATCTTGGTCCCCTTCCCGCGGGGTTCTCAAATGGACGTTTCAAATTCGTCTTTGTTCATTTCCTTCTTTTCATTGACGAAACAAACTAAACAACAACAGTTTCTTTGGGCTGCAACAAGTCCGGTGCAACAAGTTTGCACTTGTGGTAGACATGAAAAAGAACTTTTTAATCGTGATAATTTATTAGTGCCGTAGACCAAGTACATCAGCAAGATAAAGCCGCTTGTTTGACGTGAAAGCAACGTTTTTCTCTCATGCTCCAAGCCAAAAGCAATGACAGGAATTTTTTTCATTCGTCCTCCTTCAAAAGACTCAACTTAGTTAAGACGTCATGAATCATGGGGATCGCCCGATTAACTGTAGCGTAAGACGACTCTGAATTGTCAAAGTAGGAGCCCAGAAAACATCTAGAATATCGAGAGATTCTTCAAGTAATTTCAGTCCTTACTGGTTGGCTCAAAGTTCTGGACATCAGCATTACTTTACGAATTTCCTTAATTAACCCTTTATAGAAGTTCAATGTGATCTGTAGGAAGTCAATCTTGTAACCGGATATTGTGGTGGAATATTTTTCTGTATTTTCGGAGTATCGTCCCTCAAGAGTGGATCAACTTCCTGAAAGATTCTGATTCAACAGGTGAAAGACAAATCGTTTTACAAGATCATCAGAAACATCAATCATACTCAACTTTGTCAAATGAAACGAAAACGGGGCCCCTTTTCGCCCAGAAACACGCAACCTAAAGAATGTGGATCTTCTCTAACTGCAAGTCATTAATAGTGTGAGAGACCTTGTAGACGCCACCTGAACCGATGAGTGAAGATCCAAGAATGTTCTAATCATTTGGCGCAGGTGAACTGGCTGCTTCTTTCTCGACGTGTTCCATTGTCAAGTTATGGGCTGACTCATAGGGCTGTTTCAAGGTCGTCCAGTTCCTATTCAAACCAAGATGATACTTTTTGCGGAACAAAGTGCAAAGTGCAAAGTGCATTCCGTTAGAGTTCGGTTTCGGTCTGCTGACAATTCGGGCAACAGGCACCACTTGAACAACTTATACGTCATTACACCATGAACTTGGTGGGAAGGTGGCAGTTCCAAATCTTTCCATTGGTATTGGGCACGGGTAATTTATTATGGCGGCATTCTATGGTCAAAATTAGGAAAGCTACCAACATAATTGAAGGTATTCTCTTTCCTCGCGGAAGTCTGAGTAAATTTGATGGGTATGGATTTTAAAAAGCAGGTTCGGGGTACGTTGAGGTCCAGTGTACCCGTAGCGTAGGGTCTGCGCCTCTACGTGCATTTTGAACAACTCTGTCTGTGGTTAAATTTTTGGGTGGGGTGCTTTGTGTACCGAGGTCAATAAAGACTGCTTACACTTCTAAAAGGCGAAGAGGGTACAGGGTCATCATACCAATTGAGGATTTTATCGTCCTTCAATAAAAAGATCCCTCAAGATAAAGATTTCTCAACATACTTCCGGCCAGTTGGAGTTGGGTTATGTGACACCCAGACATCATATACGCACCCTTGATTTTGAGCGACTCTCTGAGCGAGATCCACTGGGTGCCTTCCCAGGGAGAAATGGCATCGACTGAAGAGCTTTAAAAAAGCACCTCTGTAAGCCGGACATGTGATAAGCCGGACATGTGATAAGACGGAACTTCGTTCTTACAGAACGCCGCACGAGTGTATCTTTTTCACCATAGTTAACACTCTTAAGTATGGAGGAAAACCCCGTTTATACGGATGCCTTGTTTCTGCAGCAGACGGATTTTTGAAACATAAAGAGGTTTTTTCTCTTGCTTTTGAATTCCAGGACCAAATTTTGCTCGAATAACACCCCAGACACGCTGAGTTGCCGTATAAAAGTCGCAACTTTGTCGTGATTTTTGGTAATTTTGGAGCCAAAACGAACCTCCATTTCTGGCACCAGTGTTGATTGGAAAGGATATATCGACTACGTGTTTTACTAAAAAATATACTTTCGAGATTATTCCTGGTATCCGTATCTAGTTACAATGGTATCGAACTAATATTCTTTGAAAGCCAGGGGTGGAGCTGGTCCTCCCCTCGAGAATGCCTCCCCGTACAAGGGTTTTTCAGATAACGTCCCAACCCGAACACCATCATCTACCGAGCCATCGCTTCGGCTTTAGTCAGGTATCTAAAACATCTATTTTCTTTGATTAGCGGGCACGTTGTCAAGAGAAGTCCGATTCAGCGGAGATGGCACGCTCAAGCAGTACACACTCTGTCCAGTAAAGGTTTGTTCTGAGCCTCTTCTATTATAAAAAGATACTAAGAAAGTATCATAAAAAAATCAACTTTCCGCCTCATCCTCGCTTGAGATCAAAATGCAATCAATTTCGCTCACCTCTCCAGAAACTTGCACCTCACTGGTATCAGCCGTAACGCTATCTTGAACTTTCTCTCTGTTCACTTGAGTACCGTTTAAAGAATCATCTAGGATGCCCCTTTCGTCTCTGAGTAATCCTCTCGCCTTAAGAATGGCCAAAATTCTGATCGTACTCGGACCGAGTCTTCATTTTTGGTGAACTAAGTGAAAATTACGTAAACCCCCTCTTTTAACCTCGAGTTTGGCGTATACCATCAACAAAGTGTCATTGTACATAGCAAAAGTCCAAGTAGGATTGCGTAACTTTCTTGCACGATTCTATGCTGATTTGGGAGCTCGTTAGCCAACCTGATACCATTCAGCGTAATAGACAATGAACTGCTGATCACGGGTGTCGCTCTCCCTGCTGAGAGATCCCCACTAGCCTGATGATACTCATTGTTCGGCGGTGCTCTCCGGTCAACTTCACCTCGAATATGCTCCTTTGTTCGTCTCTATACCTCAGCACCTCCAAACCGTGCCCAGGCCTAAGCGCGGGCTGAAGCACCTGGTCATAGCCTAGTTTTATACACATATCGAATCGATATATTAGGAAATATCGATTTACTAAAGGTTGGCCCGAGTCAATATCGACATCTAGTAAATAGTCAAAATATCAAAATATACCTCAAAATATATTTCGCTAAATTTCGCCTTTTACTAATTTTGATCTACACTGGCTGGCACCATGGCAAACGCCAAGCAACCTATGGACAATGAAAAGCGGCATGCTTTGACAAAGAGATACAAGGAAGTAAATTGTTCTGAAAAGAATTGCGCTTGAGGTTTAAAAGAAGAAATCACCGAGATTTCCCGTTCATCGCTTTCAGAAATCGTTTCATCTGAATGGGATGGGTTGGACAAATCTATCACGAAAGCCACGGGAAAGCTCAATCGTGCACCAACGTGACAAATGCTTGAAAAGATCTTATGAAAATGGCAATTGAAACAAGAGAGTCGCAAAAAAGTAACATCGACTCAAAGCTTGATACACTTGAGATCTGGGAAACTCTTCCTCCGGAATTCAAATTACATCCTAACACTGGTGAGGAGTGACCGATTCCATCATTTTCCAACGGACTCCAAAAGAAATCTCAACCCTTCGGACCCTTCGGACCCTTCGGACCATTCGGACCATTCGGACCATTCGGACCAATCGGACCATTCGGACCAATCGGACCATTCGGACCCCAACGGGCATTAAAACAGACATTGCAACCCAAATTCAAAATGCTTGCAACCCCTCCCTTGAATTTACTGAGGTTGATATCATTGAAATAGATCTGGACGATGAAATACGCTGGATGAACGACCCGCTGGATGAACGACCCGCTGGATGAACGACCCGCTGGATGAAGGGTCTTACTAATGTGACAAGAACGAATTCTAACTCTTCAGCTAAAAATTTAATTAGTTCTACATTATTTAAACGACTACCCTTAAATCATACACCTGTGTACTTCAAATTGAACCCAAGCAAGCATAAATATACTTAATATTTCCCAATTAGGAAGGTGGTTTGTTTATATGCAAGAAAACCCTGGTTAACGCCATAAGCCAGACAAATTCCATGCAAAAGATCAATCCGGCTTACAGAGGTACTACTGTATTATCGAGAGCCCTCAAGAAGTACAGTTGGTATGTCTATGTGCTGGAAAATCTGACTGAGTAATTAGAATATTTTGTCGGCAGCGGACGGCTTCTCAACAAGACTTCAAGCTAAAAGACCTTTATTCGCGGCAAAGGAAATCAGCGATACTTGTTTGATATCTTTTCTCTCGTTGCTTCTTGACTGTATCAATTTGTAGCTTCTCAAGGGCAAAAATGACAACATAGTGGCCAGAATGTCCCTTCTTGAGGTGCGCGACAACGACAGCTATGCTTGGTATCACTTCTTTCAAAGTGATCTCAGGTACTACTTCCATCACATCCTCGTCAGGATCCAGAACATCGCCACTCTCTCTCTCTTCCTCAAGTTCGGCAAAATTAGGCGGGCTTCGTCTTTTCTGCTTCATCGACTGAAAATTTCCCGGCAATATGTTATCAAGAGACCGAAATGCATCTGATAAGATTTTAGAGATGCTGCCTTGACTAACTCTTCGTTTGAACCTATCATATAACAAACTTTGAAATTGCTTTTGGTCATAGTCAGGATTAGCCTTCGCGAAGTCTCGTAGCTCCTTCTTTTCGTTGTTTGGAATGCCCAGCCTTCTCCCCATCTGTAAACGAATGCTCAAATGCAAAGACAGCAAGCCAGCAATGAGAGAGTTGTGAAGAGCCCCGGTATGGTGCATGGGCGAATATACTTGGTGCAATTGTGAAATTGAGCAAGAGCTACAGCTGCTACCATTTCGGAAAGCTTTTTGTTATCATACCTCGAAATCTATCACAATCCTGGGGAAGAATTTTTATAAGAATATTCCGAAAATTGAATGGAAATTCTGAAGAAGCCAGCTTTTTGGCCTTAACTATGTAAAAATATTCTAAAAAATTTTTAAGTCTCAAATTTGATGGAATATTCTAAAGAACGTGATTTATTCCAATATAGAGTAATCTTATATAGAGTAATCTTATATAGAGTAATCTTATATGTTGTGGTGCGAACTGTTTGGGTTTGAAATGATAGGTGCGGCCAATCACAATGTCGGACCACAGCCTGCACTGGAAGCTTTACTGACGAAAAGGTTCCACAGTATTCTTAGTAGGCATAGGTAAATGTTCAACAGAACTAGTACTGACTCCTTCAGTAGAAGAGTCACCAGGCATGACGAGAGTTGGAGTAATAAAGTAGTTTAGAGTTAACGATATCAGAATTGTCTGTATTAATTATCACTTAATACTACGAGAGCGACACTAATACCTTTTGTAGTAAAATTAGAGATAGAACTTCAATTACTGACCAGCATATTAAGGTTATTCATATGCGGGCTTGTACTCCATGGGTGAGATGCTTTGCTTTAATGCTCAATGTGGAAAGTGCATACGGAATGTCTCACTTTGTACACAACACTTATTCACATTATGCATACTCGCGCCCATAATATTATATAGAGCAATCTTATATAGAGTAATCTTATATAGAGTAATCTTATATAGAGTAATCTTATATAGAGTAATCTTTTATAGAGTATTCTTATATAGAGTAATCTTATATAGAGTAATCTTATATAGAGTATTCTTATATAGAGTATTCGTATATAGAGTATTCTTATATAGAGGTTTATCTGTACTGTAGTTTCGAATTTGACCACGAGCGTCTGCGTTATCTGTCACGTGATATGGCGACGAAGGTCGCTGACGGGTGGAAAAAACCTTTCACCGTCCGAGATGGACCGAGGGGGTTTTTTCCTCACGGGTTACCAGTGATAGTAGTAGCAGGATAGTCCTAGAGTATTGTTATTGATATTGCATATATTTGAATTGATAAGACGATAATTGAAATTATCGGAATTTTGTGACGGAATTGTCCTTCCGCCTCAGGCGCGCTTCCCCTTTGAGAGATAAGATAACAAGATTGTATAAGTATTGGAGTAAAGATAAAAAAAAAAAAAGAAAAAAGCAATATTTCCCGCCGAACCCCGAAAAAGCCAGCAATGACTTTTTTGTATATCTTATTGGTCACTGCAATATGTACCATAACACTATATTTGAAGAAATCCAGTTCCAAGAAGCTATACATCCAACAAAGATACCCCAGAGTTGCACCTATCAACAGCGATTTCAATTGGCGGGAATGTGAAGCTTTCTACTTACGCCCATTTGCTGGTAAGCGAAACTTTAATCCTTCGATGGCACTTCATAATATATCCAAACAGAGGGATCAACTACTTCTCATAGAGAAGACATACTTGGATGCGACAAACGTTAGGAGGAAGCATTTAGAGACATTTGAGCACAAGATTTTGCATTGCAACCAAAGCACAAGGTCGAAGAATGCAGTACGGGAGTTTTACACCATGTCCATGCAATTCATGACTGAAAGGTACCCCCAATATTTCACGGTTAACATGGAAAAAGGAAACATCTATAATCAGATCAACAAAGATGTATTCCCAATTTCGGGGGACAACCAGGATCCCACCTATCTCTTGAGAGTGTTGGCGGGTAACTTAGAGGAGGACGTGATTATCATGCTCAAGGATGATGCTAACAACGCAAATGATGAATACATTTTGAGAGCCTCGTTGACAGGATCACCAGCAGGTTTTGACCCTTCGGCTAATTTCGATAAGCCCATGTCACACATACATAAGCCTGTCCCACAATACCAATCCCGTCTTGCATCACCTATGCATCGTTTCTTCAATAAATTAGAGCCCAAGGATTTATGGCAAAGGGCAAACTGGTCAGTTCAGATTAACAATACCCTTTTTAAACTCGAAGACCACCATGGTAGATCAGGCGATGACATCAAAGAACTTGCCATGGATGAAATAGACTTTGAGAATGCATGCTTCATGAGGTGCGAGAGACAATTGCTTACCCGGCTTCCAAACACCAGAGCTGTTGTCATGTTGGTAAGGACTTACCTAACTCCCGTGAAGAAACTCAAAGAGGAGGGTCTTGGTCCAGATATGGCAAGGTCAATCGAGTCACTTCCTGAGGATGTCGCCTTTTACAAGAGGAGGACATCATGGGGAAAAGCTGTTTGCGATTATCTTCGCCTTTGATGGAAATTATCGAGAAAAAACAACACTTCCAACAATTATCACTTTAGTTTCGCCTTATTCATAAACTTAAGTATAAAAGAATCAAGAATCTCACATTGAAGGAGTGGGAAACGAAGGTCCCCAAAAAATCTAACACTGTATGTAGAGCAAAGTGGGGAAACCAAATCATCGGTACACCGTGCTTTCATATATCCAATAATACCTTTGCAGAAACACCTCTCCCACAATAGTCGTACATCAACATAGATGCATATCACCGATAAACCATTATCTACCCCACATCGCCACATCAACATAGATGCATATCACCGATATACCATTCTCTACCCCACGTCGCCACATCGTAGGACACCCTAAACTTCAATATCCACCGCCTCGTCATATGCCCCCGGCGTAGTCACCTTTCCCAGACGAACCAAAGCTTCGATATCACAGACTTCCTTCACACACACACTGGTCAAGTTGCGTGTATCGCTTTCGCTTTTGCCCACGGCAATATCGTCCTCCACACGAACGCCAATGCCCTGGAAATGCTTGGGCCACTTATCATTCTGTGGAATGTACAACCCCGGTTCAATCGTGATCACGTTTCCCTTGATTAAACGTGCCATCCGTGAAACACTCGGCACGTCATGCAAATCAAGACCCAAATGATGCCCGATATAATGGGGGAACAATTCTCTCGACACTTCTGAGCGTGTGACGTTGGACATTCCCGGTAACTCGCGTAATCCATGATGCAATGTGGTGACGGAGAGTTCATGGAGACTTTGGAGGGAATGGCCCAAATTCTCGTGGCATTGGGCAATGCATGCCTTATTGGCAGCAAGCACAACATTGTAAATATCCTTTTGAGCGTCGGAAAAACCGTCGGGGGAGTTGGGCCACGCCCGAGAGATATCTGCACAATATCCTCCCAACTTTCCACCGGCATCGATGAATACGGTTTCGTCTTTATAGAGCAAGTCATCGTTACGGGTATAGTGAAGCGTCAAGGCATTTTCCCCGCTGGCCACCACGGGAATATACGCCTGGCGGTCACACCCGCCACGAACAAACGCATACTGCAAATATTGCGCGAGCACTTTTTCTGTGGCGAAGGGCGAGTCCGAGCCTACTTTGGCAATGGCAGTGTTGATGGCACGGGCAGAAATCTCTCCAGCTTTATGCATCACGCGCACCTCGGCCTCGGACTTGACCAGCCGATGCTGCGCCAAAATCGGTTTTAGCGATCTTACGGGTTTTTTCGACGCTTCGAGAGCGGTGGTAATGGACTCCAGGCGTGCGTCTGAACCGAGGTTGAAAAACAGCGAGAAACGCCCCGAAACACTCCGTGCTCCACCGGGTCCCTTACCCTTATTGTCGTAGTATATAAAGTCGTTTCTTCTGATGATTTCCCGGAGATGTACATCGACCTTATTGACGTCCTGGACCTCATCTGCGTTGAAGTAGTCGTAGGCTCCCTCAAGCCCATTTTTGTCGCCTTCCCAGAGATCAGTGGCGGGGTTTTTCGGCGGCACAAACATATGCAATACCACATCCTCATCGGTGCCGTGATCCGAGATTTTCTCCACCACGATAACTGAATCTGGACTGAGCCATCCGGTCAAGTAATATAGATCGTTGTCCTGCTGGAACTCGTAAAACACGCTTCCCGAGCTATGCTGTACCTGGTTACCGACCAAAATCGCTGCAGACTTCACAGGCAACTCCTTGGCCAAAGTAAGTCTGCGGTTATAATATTCTAGTGCTGAGATTCCGGGCGTGAGTTGACCGGGTTGTGGAATCATATGTTTCCTGGTCTCATGCATTGGTTGTCCTGTTTTGTACGGCACATTCAGAGGCGGGCGAGTGGCCAAGTGTGACTTGTAGCGGCGTAGAAGAAATGACCGGAATCTGAACATGATGGTGAAGAATCCGATGCAATTGTGATGGAATTATGTATGAGTGGGGATTGAAAAATACCGTGATAAAAAGCGCCGGCTCGGATTATTTCTATGCATGCATGTGGAGCACACTACAGCGCTTCGCGACGTGCGTCGCATCACTCACCGGCTGCGCTGTACACCCGCTGCACGTCATGATGCTTTTCGAGCACTTGCTGCCCCTTGAGCCCGTGAGTGCAGCCATCCAAGCTCGTAAACATCGCCGCCGAAGCTCGTAAACCCCGTTGCTTGCATGCTGTACATATTAGATCCGTATAAAGGCATATGCTTTAGTTCGGAAAAGCATAAACAATCGCTGCTTGTGTATTCAGATGGGCTCGATCAATTCGACTGGCTGCTGGTGTTGCCCCATATCGATTCGATGGATACTACGTGCCCTCCCGAAGAGCAAGTTTCAGAGCAACCAAAAAAGAAAGGTAAGGAGGCACGCAGGGAAAGGAAGGAAATGAAAAAGCAAAAGAAGGCTGCACAGTTGGCGGCGGTGGCACACTCGAAGTCCGTTGGCGCTGGGGGTTCTTCGTCGTCGTCAAGCGCCCATGACTTCAACCCTTATGTCACCAAAAAGCGGATCATGGATCTACATATGCATATATCTAGGGCCACCGAGGGCGACGAGAATACGAAGCTATTCAAGTTCGGTCTGGTGGATATATATAAGGCCGACGTCAACTACCTCTTGCCTGGCGAATGGCTCAACGACAACAACATCTCCTTCGTTTATGAGATGATCGTGACTTATTTCTTAAAGGACCAGAGTTTTGGGTTTCATATCCAGCTTCTTTTCCCTGCACTCATCCAACTATTCTTGCATTACCCGGTCGAGGAGGACCTCCAAGGTATCCTACCCATGAAGGACTTGGCCAAACTGAAATTGGTTTTCCTCCCGTTCAATTTCATCGATTCCGATGACTACGTTGATTTGGAGGATGCCAACAACGGCGATCATTGGGCCCTCTGTGTTCTCAGCATCCCGGAGCGGAAGCTTTTTGTTTATGATTCAATGGGCTTTGACGGCGACGGCGAGGACGACGATAAGCTACTTCACAAGTTGGCGCTGCGGCTCCAGAAGGCACTATTCAGGCCTAAAGAGAAAATCGCCATTTTGAAGATGAAGTGCGATCAGCAGCAGAATTTCGACGACTGCGGGGTGTTTTTGATCATGTTTTCATGTTATTTGATTGCACGGCTTCTTTCTGGACATCCAACAGACCTAGGTATTGGCAACGTTAAGTTTAACCCGATGATGGGCCGGTTAAAGATATTAGAAATCGTTAGCACCCTTTCCCAGCTGCACAAGCGAGCTTCAAGTGAAGTACTTTCGGATTAGTAATGCCTTCATATGTGCTGCTGCCGCGTCAGCATGGGCGGCGTGATGGAGATCTTCGAGTTTATCCAGTAACATCAACTCCTGCGTCGTCTTTTCAAGCGGTGTATTATAGAACACGTCTTCGGTCTCATGATAGAATATATTGATCTCGCCTAGATTCAATACCGATAGGGCCACCACTAAAGAATTGGACACAGCGGCTCTGGCTTGATCAGATGCTCCTTTATACCCCAATTTGTCAAGAAGTTTGTCTCGGGATATACACTCTGTGACGGAAATGATCAACAAGAAGGATTTGAGGTCTATAATCGAAAGAAGGTACTCCCAAAAAGTTCCCCTCGTTTTAGCAGGTAGAGCATAGCCAATAGCCAAGTCCAAGTGGGCCAAAAACTGGCGGTGCCACAATTCTTTTACTTTGGAAAAGTTTGCCGCAGAAAGGTGTTTCATAACTTCATATAGACTGGCCTCTACCGATGTGTTGGAGGTGTACAAATCAAGCACCTGTTCCTTCAGACAGAAGTCCAATTCCCTGAAGGGTTTTGTGGCAATACATGCCACTCCGTAGCATATAATGGCCTCGGTTTCGAGGTGAACTAATTTAAGGGCGTGTATTTCCAGTTGAATGGCGTCAAAGTTGGCGCAGAACTCGGTCAAGCGGTTTTCCCTGAATTTAGCAAGGGCACTGTACCATTTCACAAGCGTATAGTAGGACAACTCGGCGTTGACTTTGTCCACGATGTCAGGATGTGCTTCGTCCAACTTTTGCAAGGAATGTTTTGACTTTTTATGGTAACTATCGCATTTCTTCTCGATCTGGGCCCATTTTAGTGTGGGAGTAGCGTCGTCGTTTGAAGGTGACAGGTCCTCCAGTTGGGAAAGCAGCGGAAACCACAACAGGCCATAAACTACCGCCGCAATCTGATAGAAGAGGAACTCAAAGTACCTGTTTTCGTAAAACATCACAATATCCGTGCACTGGTTCAAAAACAGTACCAGTAGAGACACCTTGTTGAGGAGGTTCTGAAGATTGGCAAAGTCGCCGGCAATAAACAAACGGCAAAACTGAGGCACGAATTTCTCAAAAAGCCCGCTCTTTTCTGCCTGCCCTACAAACTCGTCTCCCATGAAAAGTTCCTGGGTACCCAACGCTTCGATCCGCGAGGCCCAACATGGTCCATATTTCTGGGTGGCAGGATGGTTCTGTGCACTTAACATTGTGTGGTATTGTTCGTAGTATGGATGTAGCGTCAGAAAACGATCCATTATTTCAAGGGCACCAAGCGCCACCAGAAGTTTATGGTCTTGATCGTCGCAAGAGTTAAACTGATGTGCAAGAGCATGAATGTTGACGAAATCGAGAGAGGAAGTCATTTTTTTTTTTGTGTGAGGGAGGGCCACAGATGTTCTCAGGGAAATTTCAGGGATTATCGGGGAAGAAAAAATGGTTTGGTGTGATGTTTTGGGTCAAAAAAGTTGTTTTTGGTGGTCGCAGTTTATCGTTTATCGTGTATCGTGTATGGTGGTACTATGTGCCAGACGTGACCACCAAGATGTTTTGGGGGAGACTTTTTTATGCAAGGTAATATTTTTTTTGTTTTTTGGGGAATTGAAATCATTTTGGGCGTTGAAAAGATGTATTAAGGGGCGTTTTGATTGTGTTTTATAGCCAATTACGGGGTTGGCCGGCGCCTAGTGCATACCTCCATGTTAGGATACGGAGTGGTGTTTTCGCGTAGTTGATGTGAATGAAAGCAGGTCAAATAATACGAAATAATAATGGCAATGGGAAAAAGAAAAGATTGTTTCTGGATATTTGGCGTTAGCGTAATTCAGGAATATATCACCCACGCATGTAGCTTGGATACTGACCAAGAAACAGGACAGTGAAGGATGCCTCTCTCTGGAAGGGTAATGGTACGGTTACTATAACGAGCCTCACCGCTGTTGATTCTCCCATAAACGTACTGGCTCAGCGTCCAAGTTGACTGAAACATTATGGAAGGGTTTATTCTGGTTTTCTTGTAGGAACACTGTGTCCGGTTTATGTTGAGAGTTCGCCTGCCACCTTCAATGACCATTGTTGGATGAAAAGAATTGTACAACAGCGGCAAAATCCCTTCAGGTTCACACTATGGTAATGTTTCAAAAGTATAATTCCACATCCAAAAAGCCGCAGTCAAGATTGGCTTTTTCGAAAACAAAAGACAAATAGTGGAATGAACACTTAGGATTAGGCCGGAAACAAAGTATTGGTATTTTGGGTGGTCTTTAGAACCAACGAGTATTTAAAAGAGCCACTGTCAAGACAAAAGACAATGTTTGGTAACCATAGCAGTATCATGTGGATGTTTTTGGGCTAGAGGCATTTTGTACCTTGTGGTTCATCCGTGACACGCATAGATGTGAGCCCTGAAAGTTTTATCTTATCTTCAAGGGTGAATTGATCCCATAGGCGTGAGAAAAGTTCATGGGGGCTTCCTTTTCGATGGAAATCACCTTCCAGATCAAGCGAACTTGTAATATGGGAGATTTGTAACATGGGAGACTTGTAACATGGGAGACTTGTAACATGGGAGACTTCCCCGGGTATAAAAACCCCAATTTCCGTGTTTAGAAGTCTCCACTACTAGTAAAAGAAGGAGATTTTGCGGCTTAAATCGCCCCGCTGAGTTTCTCAGTGTGTTTGTGGACTTTTCTATAGCCCCTGCCTCCTACCTCACGATTTTGCCCTCAGTATCGGGCATGACTCAATAAACAAGCATTTCCAAGATTAAATGATTACGACAGGCGCGTCCACCCAAAAGATCCCGATCATGACTAAAAATCCCCGCATTCAACCAATATCAAATCAACAACAGACTGGTGCTATAACTCGAACAGATATGATATAAGATCGCCACAAGCCCCCAGCAGAAAGGCACCCACGTATTCATGGTCAATGATCCCGCCCGGTAGATCACAGACACAACCACACCTATAATAGCTCCAATTATAAGACCCTGTACTGCGCCTAGAAAGATATATGCCACCGCAACAAAAAGGGGCTTTAACCCCGCCACCATACTGGTGGGCCCAGTAATCTTCCGCACACGTGACCTCCAGAGGACCATGGAAATTGCTGCACCTAGCCCCACAAGTGTATATGCAGCGATAAAGAAGGTCATCACCCAGTAAACAGTGAAGGACCAAATATCCTTGGTGTAGTAGAGATAGTTGGCCTTTTGGTCCAGGAGCGCCCAATAGAGCCCGGGAAACCGGGGGGCCTGGTATCCTAGAGGGACGTTGATTGAGGATATGAACACCTTCATGGGAATCCAAGTGGTTTGGGAAAGTACTGGTGTTTTGGGGGAGGATAGGCGTAGGTCACGTGAGCGAATTTGGTTGTGTTTGGGTGGTGATTGTGGTCACGTGATCAAAGGGTGGGATGTATATTAATATTAATAGAGATCGATTATGGAATCGAATCGATGGGTTGTTTTGAATTAGCTGTTGAATGTGTTTGTAAGTCCCAGGGCTATTTGGGGATTGAGGAATTCACATCCATTTCCTATCAATCAAAAGCATATAAGCCATTAGATACCCTTATCAGCGATTTATAGACCCTCCACTAATACATGACTTTCTGTTGAATAAATGAAACAATCAGTTAGATGCGCTGATACGTGCACAGGCGATACGGAGTATAATAGTTTTGGAAGGTGGTTCGGTTATCTTCAATAATAACCTACTCCACCTGGATAATGTATTTGGTTCTAAATACTCCTTGTTATTTCGATTGGGGTCCCAAAAAGGGGCTTTCTACATTTCTTTCTTCTGGGAA
>JAJMAK010000260.1:0-23254 GCA_030572615.1 Metschnikowia lachancei | reverse complement strand
TCTGGAGTTCCGGAATGGCGCGGTCCTTATCCTTCAAGTCGGCGAGAATGGCCATGGCGTTTTCAGGGATACTTGAATTGTCTAGCTCAAGGATGGTGAGCACGTTGTTCCATGAATAAGCCAATTTTGGGTTTTTCAGCACCAAAACACCGTTGCTGTTTGTTTTGATGCTGGGGTACCAAGCCAAGCACCCAAGCGGGGCATTGTCGAAGTCTATATTGACGTTTTTCGGGCGAGTGATCTTGAAATGCGTTTTGGGGTAGGAGGTGGCGTCATTGTTCAAGGAACACATAGAAAGAACCACCAAAATGTTGCTGGTGATGACGGCCAACACGCCTATATGGTCGGTGAGTTGTGGGGCCGTGCCGATGGGAAGAACCAGGCAGTCATGGACAGAAAAACGGTCGGAGAGGTCGGCCGGACTCGCCACATGGTACCCCAAGAGCCGCTGGGATACAAAGCGCTTGCGGAACAATTTCTGGAACCCGTGGTGAAAAAGAACGAGCCCCGAAATATCGGATGACACCAAGTTCTGGTGCAGATCGCCCACAAAAGATATGGTGTTGACGGCAACGCCATAAAGATGGCCCAGTACGTCGATGGATGCCGCTCTTTCGCTCAAAGACACGCTCCTAATTGTTTCAAAGGGGTAGAGTATATCTGGAGACGGCAGCTTGCTGGTATTTCGTGGGATTTCCCACACCACAACGCTGCCATTGGCAAGACCTGCACAAACAAACAAACCATTGGAAGAAACGGCCATACACGTCACGGGAGAGGCTGTGGGCGCAGCAGATGGGGCAGAAGCAACGGGTGGTGTTTTTATTTGTGTCTCAGCGCTTAGCTCAAGAACAAAGTCGAGATTTTGCTTGTAAGTGAAGGCGGCCACACGGCCCAAACGGGTGCCGACCCAAATGTGCGTAGGGGAGAGTTCAATGGCCGATGGCACGCCGAATTTCGATAAGAACGGCGGTGCGTTGAGTGTGCGAGTGATTAGACTTGTCTCTGACCAGTTAATCACATGGTTGGCCTTTTGTGTGGCATTTAAGTTGTGTTTGAGTTGGTCAAGAGTATGGTGATGTAGGGCCACGGCGGTGCGGGTTCTAAGGCGACTGGCAACGGCGGTTTGTGCACGGTCATCGAAGTTTTTGCGAGGGAAAGACTTCGGTAGGTAAGTTTCCTTTGAGTCGGGGGTATTCCCGGGGTGTGACATGTAGGAAATTGTGGTTATTTTCAGTTGTGGTGGTTAAAAATGTGGGGTGAGAAGCTTGGCCTGAACTAGTGGGCCTATCTTGGGGCCTATCTTGGGGCCTATCTTGGGGCCTATCTGAGGGCCGCGCAGGCCAAAACTGGGCCTGGCTAAGCAAGGAAAAGAGTATGTTTTATAGGGGGAATTTTTTTCTGTAATGTGTGGGGGTCTTGGGGTAATTAACTAGGGTAATTAATTTCTTGGGTATTTTCTTCTTATCGTCATTAGTGTTATTGACTTCCCATTTCGTTATCTTGTTTCTTGAGTCTTGTTTCTTGAGTCTTGTTTCTTGAGTCTTGTTTCTTGAGTGGGATGTGGAATCGGCCAGTAGCCCAAGGCAAATGCGGTGCGACCGTGCGGGCTCACTGGACCTCCCTTTCAAGATACACCATATGGTCAGTGTTGGGTAGAAGAGCCTTTTAAAAGAAGAATTTGGGTTAATATACTTGGAAAGTGGGGTTCTTGTTATTAGAGGGTATTATTCAGCGCGGACAAAGTTGTGTTAATGTATATCCACATATATACCAAGGTAGATGTTGATTTGCTTAGAGGGAACACCCGCGAAAGCGCGGGGCCAGGGCCATATAGACATAGTGGTGGCCGCAGTATTTATACCTCTTGATTCTTAGAAGAAGCTGATAACTAATCACATCATGTAGCGTTAAACAGCTTTCATGGCTTCTGGTGGGGTTAAATTTAAGTGCAAGTGGGGATCTCTAGACTTTGGAGGAATTCACTAGTGAGAATTCTTCAGATGCACTTTCCAATATCGCCTATTCCGGGAACACTACCGTTGGATCTGGCTGAACTTTCAAGAAACATCATTGTGGCCTAAAAAAATGGGATGTTGAGTTTTCTATTATTGAATAATATAAATAACTTGGCGACTCAATTACGTCGGCACTTTTTCTGACAACGGGTAATCATAATGTATGGATATCAGTGTGGTGATATTGGTGTGTGCACTGGGCGGCCCCATTGCGGCTGGTGAGGTTTAGTAACATTCCTTGGGCCATGTGTTGTGCATATATCTACTTGGTTAATGTTTGGTGGTGGCGGCGAAGAAAATGCCCTATTATTTCAAAATAATTAGTGGAATGTACTATAGCTCCACATCTTCTTTTCGGAAAACAATTTGGAAAAGAGCACCCTTCGACATTTACTATGAAGAAGGTACCTATATCATCACTTTTCGGATTTGCTGATGTTATTAGTTGACTCTTCTTTTTGGGTCCCCCTAATTACTAACAAACCTTCCTTTCAAGAGTGTGCGCTTACAATAGGAACAATTTATTCCAGCCATTTTTGCGTCTCTCTTTTGTTTAAAGCTTATATCTTTTACATTCATGGCGTGGGAAGCACAATATGTAAAGTTTTCGGTGATTAGACACCAAGTCTTCGATTGCCTTTGGGTGCAAAAACTAAATTGGTGGTTGCTGCCTCCGTATGAGTGTTCTCGATCATCCCAAATTACCAAAGTGATACATTAGTGGTGGCAAAACCCTTCTAAAGCTGTTTTTCTTGTTGCAGCTTGCCCCTGGCTTTGTGTGCTTATCATTGAACCAAAGGCTTAGAGCTCAATTCTGTCGCAAGTAGCACCGTTTTCACGTTTTGTTTCAAAAGTTGAACTTCAAATCGCCTTCCTTTTCTCTGACTGTTGTCGGCGATGTTATGAGTGCAAAAACACAAATTGTTGGAACTCTGTCTTGCATAGGGTGGTTTAATCATTGATTTATGGGTTTAGCCGTTTAACAAAGGGTTATTATAAGTGCGTTTGTTTTCCCTTTATTTGTTTTCTCTTTGTTTGTTTTCTCTTTACAGTAGTACCTCTGTAAGCCGGACATGTTTTTGACGGAACCTCGTTTTTACGGAACGCCGCACGAGTGTATTTTTTCTTGGCCATAGTTAACACTCTTAAGTATGGGGAGACAACCTCTTTTAAACGGATACTTGGTTTCTCTATAAGACGGACTTTTTGAAACTTAAAGAGGTTTTTTTTTTTTTGGATTTCAGCACGAAATATTACCCGAATAATCTTATAGCGGCGTCCTGTAATACAATCGTCCATTGCTGGCACCATGGAAACGCCAAGCGACCTATGGACAATGAAAAGCGGTGTGGTTTGAGAAAGAGATACAAGGAAGTAAATTGCTCTCAAAAGGAATTGGGCTTGTGGTAAGGCGATCGAAATACTTCACCAAGAATCGATTGAAAGCCACAAGCAATTAACATTGGAGAACGCCGGAGAACACAATCTCCTCTGTGTGTTAGAAGGTGGAACAACGTTGCCAACTGTTCTCGCACCCCAACAGACATTACAACAGACATTACAACAGACATTACAACAGACATTACAACAGACATTACAACAGACATTACAACAGACATTATACCCAAATTCAAAATGCTAGTAACCGCTCCCTTGAATTGACTGATTCTGATTTCATCGAAATATATCTGGACAATGAAAGTACGCTGAAGAGGATTCTACGCAGTTGCTGCTCATTTGTTTAGATCAAGACTCCACGACTATGCTGCTTGATTGTCTGGATGAAGAGTGTCTTACTAATATGACAAGAACGCATTCTAAATTTTTCAACTAGAAAATTTAATTATTTCTACATTATTTAGACGACTACTCTTAAATCATACAACTGTGTATCAATCGAAATTGAAACCAAGCAAGCATAAACATACTTAATATTTAAAGGATGGTTGTTTATATGCAAGAAAAACCTGGTTAACGCCCCAAGCCGGACAAATTTCGTGCAAGAGATCAATCCGGCTGACAGGTATTACTGTATTTGTTTTCTCTTTATTTGTTTTATCTTTGTTTGTTTTCTCTTTGTTCTTTTTCTTTGTTTGTTCTTTTTCTTCCACAATGCCTCTTATCTCCACATACCGTTACAACCCACCAGATTAAAGAATTTCCTTTATTGTGTCCTCAAGTGGGATATCCCTTTTCTCCAAAGCCTTTATATCATCAAGCCATCATACAACTGCGCGTATTGGAAGGCGCGTTTTCTACATACAAGGCCACCACCAAATATATTGGATTTCATAACTTGTGCTTTATTCAATTCGGATTTCACAACTCTTTCCTATTCATAAATCTTCATAACCTATTCATAAATCTTCTCGTGAACCGCTAGTCGTATTAACCCTAATACCCCCTGTTTCCGGAAAAAAAACCCCACCCATCATGAACCTCGCACTCCAGGACCCCTTCACCGTCGCCAAAGAATACCCAGATACTCTCATTCACACTCTCCAGTATGGACATTCCGTCCATATCCAGTTCAACCGTAAAGGCGACTACCTTGCGCTGGGCCTCAGCGATGGTACCATCGTGATCTACGACCTCAGCAGCTACGCCATCATCTGTGTGCTCCATAGAAATGGCCATGTGCGGCCCGTCACCTCTTTGACATGGTCGAGGTGTGGCCGGTACCTCCTCTCGTCGTCGCAGGACTGGAGCTGTATTCTATGGGACTTGAAGCACGCCAACAGCAACGTTTCAGGGGCAGAAAACCCCGCCATTCTACGGAAAGTGCAGTTCGACGGGCCCATTTGGCTGGCGGCGTTGCACCCATACAACCCGTTCGTGTTCACAGCGTCTCTTTTCGAAAACGACCCTGTTTGTGTCACTATAGACGTGGAAAAGCCTGGATACACTGTCACACGCATGTCTACCGAGCCTCTTGCGCGCAAATCTGGTGCTGAAGACGACGAAGACGACAAATCCGACAAAAAGCCGCTGGTGCTGGGGAAACACCTGACCTTGTGTGCGGTATTCAACACCACGGGTGACTATATCATTGCCGGCACAAGTAAGGGCTGGCTTAATGTTATTCTGACGGCTACAGCACGTACCGTGCACCTGGTGAAGGTGACAAACTCCAATGTCAAGTCCCTTCTGGTATCACTCAATGGACGCAAGCTTGCGGTCAATTCTTCCGACCGGATCATCCGCCAGATCAACCTCCCGGACATGATAAACAATACTGACGCGTCTTTGTGGGAGTTTGATGTTGAGTACAAGTACCAGGATGTGGTCAACAGGCTCCAGTGGAACACCGTCACATTCAACCATAACTCGGACTTTCTTGTAGCTTCCACCTTTGGCCAGAGCTCTCAGGACTTATATCTCTGGGAGACATCAATGGGGTCTCTTATCAAGATCTTGGAAGGAAGCCATGAGGAATTGATCGACGTCAAGTGGAACTTTAATCGGTGTATGATAGGCTCCACGGGCCTTGACTCTGGCACTGTATACTTGTGGCTGGTGCAGTTTCCGCTGAAATGGAGTGCTTTGGCGCCGGACTTTGTTGAAATCGAGGAGAATGAAGAATATGAGGAGAAGGAGGACGAGTTCGATATTATTGACGAGACAGACTTGATCAAAAAGCGCATGGAGGAAGAGGATACCGATATTGATATTCTACAAGTCGAGGAAACAGACGTGCGTGGGTTTGACACTCAGATAGATTCATTTGTCATTCCAATCAATTATGAGACTGCAGTGGTGTGAAAATGAGGGTGTTCTTTAACATACTGCACTTTCAAATGTTGAGTATCTGTGAAACATAGCGGTCCTGTTGCAATCTAGAAGAAGCACACTCAGCAGACAGTCCGGGTGCTTAAAACTTTTATCCGGAGGTCATCAAAGTTGGTGAACAGGCCCTATGGATACGCGGGACTTAACGTGCTTACCGAGGATAAAGGGTGGGCTTTCATTTGACGGGTTGTAGGGTTTGAAACCTTTGTATATATAAACCTTGAAGTGCAAGATGCTAACGTTCAAATAGTCTTGACTATGTAAATATATTCGTTAGAGGAGTAATTGGGAGTATTCAGTACGGTGTCATGCAATCAAAAAGAGCCTTCTGGTTCCTTGTAAATATGATGATCTTCGTCCTTAAACCCCCTTAGGAGCATTTACTTCGGAACTTTACCACAACGTTTCTGGAGCTCCATAGAATGCTAAAGAGTGAAGTGTATGCCCTAAATTAGCGGCAATGGGAATCAATAATAATTCATAAATTTACATACTGTCATTATTCAAAACTCTTACTGTTTTTAGCTCAAAAATATTAATTGGTGAAAATGTTAAAGGCATAGTTTTTCAGAAAATCACGGTGATATTACTTAATTTAACTTTTCTTTCACACAGTCCTTACATTATTAAAAAATAACTATGACCCATAAAAATCCAAAAGGGAATATTCCGTCTCAATAAGCTCATAATGTAATTTATTTTATATTACGAAACTCTATTCTCTGAATTTTAATTAGAAATATAAAAATTCCCGTAGTCTGATGGAAATTTATTATTTCTTCATTGGTGCGCTGTCACTACTTGCCTCACCGGAGGTCCGCACATAGTTGCAGCCATAAGGCGAAAAGGAAACCTCATTGTGGAATAACTAAGAATGAAACCGGAAATAGCCCAAGTACATGATATTCATTTTATTGTGCTAGAAAACCAAAAAAAAAAGAAAAAAAGCCCAGCTTTGAAGAACTTTAAGATGTGCTTTTATGGATAGAGGGCGATGTGAATAGTGAGGAAAAAGCATTCATAGCACCTGCTGAAATCCTTTTACATTGTCCCATTTATTCCATACATGTAGTACCTTTCTTTTTCTTTCGAGAGCTTGAAATTAGTGACTATTTCCCAAAGCTTTCTTTTTATTATTCTTTGTGGGGAATTTTATCATTTTATTTAGTGTTTAGTCATTTCTGGTTGTCTTCTTGCATTGTTTGCGCATCCTTCTATTTTGTAGAAACGAACATCCGCAGTAATTATAATCCAACACTTAGTAAGTTGTTTAGGGCTTTCAAGCTTTTCCTGTAGAGAAAAAATACCATAGAAGCGATGACCTTAAATAAGGGCATGTCGTGTGAGGTGGATTTTCCTGGCCTTTGTATGGAGAAAACTTTTTAGCACGTGACTGCAACAAAAGATTAACCTAATTTGAATAAAGCTGATGGCCAAAAGTTTCGCAGGATGCTGATGCTGATGCAAGTTTTGTTTCTTTCTTTTTTTTTTTTCTTTTTGAAATCCTAGCATCTAAGTAAATATTGTTAACAAACTCCAACAGTCAGGACGAGCTAACTCTCTGTAAATGAGAGTGAAGTTATGCCAAGAAATGAGTTTTAGCAAAGCAAACACTCACAACTAGTGTGTGTTTATATATCTTGTTTCATGTCAATTGTATCAAATGCACCTTTAAAGAAATGGCGAGGTTATCAAGATCAAGCCACTGGCTGGCCCGGCGATTCGACTTAAGAGAAGATTACTTCTATTTATGGTTTTATTGCAAGCTTCTATTGGAGAGGATGTTTACGAGCAATTTCAGAAGACTCTCCGTGAACTTAGTAACTATGGAATGAGTGTATCACAGTGTATCACAGTGTTTCAGGAGTGTATGGTGTGAGCTATTCAACGAAGTGTGCTAAATCACTCGCAAACGAGGCTGCCGACGACTTTTAACCAATTGCACTGTATACTACCCAAAAGCCTGGAACATTAATTGGGGCCGACTGTGACTATGGCGAATCCTTAACCATGCGTCAATACAACAGTTTGTGAATATTAACTATGGGAAACACTCTTCATGACTTATCCATTCCAAAAAGAAACCACTGTGCTAAAGTTTGAGCTAGGCCCAGCACAAATTCATGAAATTGACCAATAGAGAACCATTATAGAAGACAAAATGCCATATACCTAGTTCCTTTTTTAGAAAAGAAACCCGCTATAATTTGCTTCATTGACGCTCACACAACGCTGGTGCCCTCTCACGTGACCAATAGTGATTACAGTGATCAATGATAATTTCAAGACACGTGATCACACCCCAAAACACGTGACTGTTAAAGAAAGAAATCGCAATGTAAATAAACATCCTGCAGGAAAAAACCATAGATCACCCTACCCCAAGTAGATTCACTCAGGGCTTCAAAAACCAGTATTAAACCAGTAGACTTCATTTAAGCCCGAAACAAAATGAAAATAACCACTCCTGCATACCCCAATCCCACTCTTTTAAATTAATTTGCCCGGTGATCGACACCTAGAAACCGCAGCGTTGTGAGTCGGCCCGCACTGCATGCAGGTCCGCTGTTTTGTCCATTAGGGAAAACTTCTCACCAGATATAGGGCTCACCAGGTGAAATAAGCCAGAGTACCATCCAAACCATCCAGTGAATACGTACTCAGGCCAGTGAAGATTAGCATCTCAGCAAATTATACGCAATATATCTGGAAAAAAACTCCCGTGGAAAAATCTCCCCTTTTGGTCGTTTTTGTCTCCAGCCAAACTTTTGCTTGGTTTTGATAGAAACTCATTATATCGTGTTTACCCCACCAATAAACCCTGAAAGAAGTCATTCCCCAGACTTACTTCTTGCAAGAAAAATAGCCCAGAGTAAGTTTAAAACACTCTAGAAGCAAGTGGCAACCCTCAATTTTTTTTTGCTGTTGCATTTTTCCACTTTTTTCTAAGCTGCCCAATACTTGAATCTTCTCTACTATGACCGAGCAAAAGAGACCCGCATCGGATGAACTTCCGACATTTGATGACCCTGCGGACTTAGTGAATGCGGTGATTTCGACGTTGCAGGTTCCGGAAGAACGTACCAACGTGGCCATTTGTTTTGCAAACGATAAGAATGTCGCCACGGAGGTGCAGGCGTATGCCAAGATCGCCGGGCGTGACTGGACATATTACGTCAAAACACTTGCAGTTTCCATCGGGCGGAACACCGATGTCCCCTTGGGAGACACCCCCCAGGAACAGCAGCAGGTGCAAATCGACTTGGGCCCCGCCAAAATCGTGTCGCGCCAGCATGCCGCCATCACATATAACATCGACTTACGATGCTGGGAACTCAAGGTTTTGGGCCGTAACGGTGCGCGTATCGATGGCGCCAAAATGCCCTTGGGCGCCCATCATGCGACTCCTCTCCATTCCGGTGCCATCTTAGATGTCGGAGGCACGCAGATGATGTTTATTTTGCCAGATACTCCTCCCAGCATCTCGCCCAAAATGCTCCTGTCGTGTTTGGCCCGGTATCGTCTGGATATGCACAAGATGCCTCGTCTTTCCCACGGGCGCAGCACTTCTGCTCCAGATCTTTCTGCCACGCCCATGCACGGAATGCGTGGCGGTGGGTTCCAAAGTATGTCCAGTTTCCAGATGTTTGAAAAGGGTCTGTTGGCGCATTCTCCTTCTTCTGTATCGGCGGTGTCTCTACAAAATAACCTTGACCAGGACTTGTCCAAGGAGGATTCCAAGGACATAAAGCCTCCCTACTCCTATGCGACTATGATCACTCAGGCAATTCTCTCGAACCCGGACGGTGTGATGTCGCTATCGGAGATTTACAACTGGATTTCGTCGCGTTACGCGTACTACAAGTACTCGAAAACAGGGTGGCAGAATTCCATCAGACACAACTTATCTCTAAACAAGGCGTTCGAGAAAGTGCCCCGTCGTCCCAATGAGCCTGGTAAAGGTATGAAGTGGCAGATCAGCGACTCGTATAGAAACGATTTCTTGAAAAAAGTCCAGACTGGCACCTTGCTGAAGTCCAGACGTGGGTCTTCTGTGTCGAGAACACTACAGATTCACCTTGCCACTCACCAGGGCCTTCCTGATACAAAGCTTTACCTGAAGCCAGAGACCTCTGGTGCGCCAAGTGGCACTGTTGATCACCAACAGACAAATCCCCCCAATCAAATGAACACGGGCTCCAACATGTTGCCAAAGGCTGCCCAGCCATTGCCCTACCCGCAAATGCAAGCTAGCCAAATGAACTCTGCATACGGTATGCAACAGGCCCCACCACATAACGGCTACCAGATGCCGTATGGGACTGCAAACTTCCCGAAACGGCCTGTGATTTATGCGCAACCAAATCAGCAACCAAGTCAGCAACCCAACCAGCAACCCAACCAGCAAACCAACCAGCAACCACATCAGCAACCATATCAGCAACAACACCAGCAACCACACCAGCAACCACATCAGGAGCCACACCAGCAGCAGCCACACCAGCAACAGCAACAGCAACCCAACCAACAGCAACAACAATTTCTGCAACAACAGAACTTGCTGCAACATCAATTGCAACCCCCTCAGCCACAGTTAAAAATGGAACTCGCTTCTCCGTTGAGACACGCTTCTATGGATTCAAACTCAACAAAGAATTCCAAGCCAGGTACTAACTCGTTCAATCAGCAACCACCAAATGCGAACGGATCCAACCACGGCAATTCTTCATCGTTTGCTCCGGGAATCAATCTTTTCAAGATGACGCCCACTCAGCCCAAGGTGGAGACTAACACCCCTGAAAATGGTGGAGGGCGGAACTCATTTTCAAACACTTCGCATATTCCAAACACCAGCGAGTCTATGATTCAAAACTCAACCGCTCCTACCACCTCCAATACCTCCGAGCTTGGGCTCAACTTCACCTCGCCCAAGAAAATCGTGCCGCTAGAAGCATTTACTCCAGAACGTGGCTCGAAGTCGGTAAATGTTGGAAAATCTGGCGGTAATGCCAATGTGAACCAGTCTTCCCCCGCTTTCTGGAACTTTGTACAATTCAGTACGCCCAATGGCCAGACCCCTGGCAGAAAGAACAGCGAAGGGAGCAATGGCCCAGAGAGCCCGACACTCAATAGGGGTTCCAACGATAAGAATGCAGGGAAAATTTACGAAGATTCTCCGCCAAAATAAGGATGTCATTGGGGGTGTCATTGCATCCTTCAGACGAGCACGTCTAAATCATCATTAAAATAAATAGCACTTTTACATGGGTTTTCCCCAAGGGAATATTCGATCCATATATATAAATTAACTTTCATATCCTCCACAACAGAACTAGAACGCAGCCCTGTTACGCAAGTCGTACAACTTACGCTCGATTTCTCGGGGTGCCCTGTCCAATTGACCGGCAATCTTGATCTTCGACGCTTGATCAAGCTCGTGATACTTCTCAATGAAGTCCCCGTCAACTACATTCTTCACGGGATTATAATAGCTCCGGAACTTGATGTGCTCGCGGCCGACCAAACCGATGGCTCTCTTTGCTTTACTGAGTTCAGAAAAGTCTTCATCAAGGGACTTTCTCATGATGTTTTCCAATTTCAACATGAAGTCCACCTCGTGTTTGGTGGCAAGAGGGATTAAAAGTCCCACAGTTCCTTGAAGTCCAGTGTAGATGATACTCTCTGTGCCCCCAACAACAAACGTACCTTTTTGAAAAGACGTTGGAATGTCTTGAATGTAGAAGTCACAAAGCTTCGATGAGCGTGAGGCAGATCCATTAAGAAACTCTTCTTGAAACTTCATCAACACGTTGTCTTTCAACTGCTTAAACACAGGTTGTGGAATTCGATTGACAAATATGTTTCCGAACTTATCGCCTCCAATCACCGTTCTGCTATCGAGGTTTTCAAATGTTGTGATTTGCCTTGAAATGGTATCATTGACGAAGGGAGTGAAGTGGTTCTTAACGGAGTCATATTGGAAGAAAACCAACGAACTTTGAGCATCCCCCACAACCACTATATCGCCACCAGCATGTTTGACTTTGTTTACCCTTCTTAAGAATTCAACCTTGGTGGACGCCTTACGAAGGAACTGCTTTTTTCCGAGCTCATAGACTCGAAGCTGGTTTCCTACGGCTGCAAGAAGCTTTTTGTCTCCCAAAAATTCCAAAGCTGAGGCGCTTCCATCCAACGATGTCTTATGCAAAAGCTTCAATCGATGCTCCATGTCAATAGTGAAAGTATACAAGAAGTTCACCAGGTTTTTCTGTTGGGTGAAGTTGAGGTCTTGCGCCGTTGAAACAACGAGGAATTTCTCCTCATCGGCTTGTAATAAGCACAAAGCAACGGCACATTCGTTATTTTCGAACTCGATCGTTTGTGTTACTTCTGCCGATGGCTGGTTCACAACTTGGATACAAGATGCCCACAGTTCCTCTTTTCTTTCGAAGCCGAAGGCTTCATAGTAATCCTCGTCAACTTGCTCGCTTGACGAGTATGGGGACGCAATGTTATACTCTGACTCCAATACGAAAAAAAAGTCACCTTCTTGAATTTGCTTCTTTGGGGTATAACGAAGTTTGGTCAGGTTGACAACAAATTCATCATTTGCATTAAACCCAGATTCTTCATTCCCAAGGGTGAATATGGTTAAGTTTGTGCCGTTGATTCCGACCACACTCTCTGTTCCAATATCATCCGAAAAAAATGAAGTTCCGCTGGTGATGTTTGTGCCAACCAAAGGGAAAAGCTTGAATCTCTTGTCAATATTGAAGTATCCCACCCATGGCCGAGAACTTATGGCCAAAATTCCAGATTGCTTGACATCAGGAAGTCTTAATTCCCGTAGTTGAACAGGCTTTGTTCCCAAGTATTTTAGACGTGTATCAGATAGTTTCCCCGTAATTGTATCAATGCTCACGCGCACATAAACCCCGCTTTCCATCCCGATATGTACATGTAAAGAGTTTTGGTCCGAAGGAAGCATTAAAAGGGACCGCGCATTCGATGACAACGCCTGTAAGGTGAGCACATCGAAGCAATTGTGCATAGATAGAGAGAGAACTTGGATGGTCTCGTCCGAAGAGCCTACTATCAAAAAGAAGCTTTTTCTCTCACTTAAGGGGTTTGAGTTGATGGCTAATGCTGTGATGGAGCCACCCGAGACTTCAAATCTCTGCTGATACTCCGAGAGCTGATCGTCTGCGGGATCGATTTCAAAATAGCAGATCTCACGGTTGGAGAGACCAACGACAATTTGTTCGTTATTCGATGTTGCATGAAGGACAGTTATACCTGCTGGTGGGTACCAATCCGTGTGTATCTTTTTCACTATGTCGCCTGAGTTTTCGTCGACGATGTGCTTGATGTTGCGGATTCCATTTCTGTGAATTTGAGCAACAGAACTCACACCGATCTGTTGCACGGCAAGAGTATACTGGTCATTAACAAACCCAGAGTCCACCACTTCTTCCACAACCTCACCGATGGATAGTATGATTGTCTTCTCGCTGAGGGAGGACGAGAGAACCAAATACTGATCATCTTTGGAAGATTTGAGAATTTTGGTTGTGTATATTGTTGTGGGATTCATTGGAAGCGGGGAAGATACAAGTTCTGACACAGTCATTCCGTAAATGAGTGATTTCATATACGAGTGTGACGAAAGGGTAACTAGTTGTTTGAGAGGATCAGCATTGTCCGTAGAGGATGTCTCTACAAGAGCACTATCCATCAAAGGCCCCAAGGACTCCACTATATCGACAAGAGCCAAGTTCTGGAGGCCAACAGGTTTAAAAATGTTGCTGGATGAAGCGGTATTTTCGTATTCCACTTGTAATTCTTCGCTCCAGAGCCTCGATTGAACAGTGGTATCATTATCACTTCCTAATTGTTCGAACTGGTAGAATAACTTGTTATTGCTAGTGGTGTTAGCGAAAAGAAAGCCCGATTTGAAAATTTCGATGCTGTTGCAAATAGGAATGGAGTCAAAGTATGTGACTTTGATATTCGGATGTCTCTCGGATGCATCAGATACTGTCACTTTATATAGATCGCCCAACGAGCTTTGAAGAAGAATAAAGAAATCCTGCTTCTTGAGTTTATGCAAGAAATGGCATACAATCTTGGTCCCGGAAGACCCGGCACGAACGGGTAATGGTACTATAAGACGAGAGGCCGAGCCCGGGTCCTTTTCGTAGATGATGTAGGAGTTGCAACATACCAAAATTCCACCCACATTTCCTGGTAAGGGTACGAGAAGAGTTGCTGATGCGGGTACATCCGGCTTGGATCTTCTGCGGACAATATGATTTAAACCCTGGTCCAACTCGTACAAGTTGAGCATTAGAGGCGAAGATTCACGATCGTAGGGTTTCAGATTATATTCAGAATAGTCAATTTCTAGTGCAGCCCATACCGGATTTTCGTATCCAGTATCTAGCGCACACAAAGATAACGTGAGCAAGTTTTTCGACGAGACTTCAAGCGGAGATGAAAGCTCAAGCATGCCCTGGGTATTCTCCATCTCGACCTTGTAAACCAACTTATTTTTCTCCATGGCAGCGACCATAATTGCCCGATTATTGGGGTCAGCAGAAAGGTATTGCCCGGGGGATATGCGTCGGAGAGAAGCCTTCGAATGAGGTTCTTGGAGAAAGGGCACAAACCTACAAGTGTCGCTATTTAATTCGGCCACAGTTAGGTTACCCGAGTCGGATGTGAGAACTAAAAGGTCCTTGTCGGTCCCAGCCATCCGGATCTTCAGCAAGCTTTCAATGTTGGCAAAAGCTTTCTGGTTCAGGAGTTTCTGCAACTTGCCTGTTTCATTATTGGGCCTGTACAAGTCGATACCCGTGGTGGTGGAGAGAACTAGTTCTTGTACCTTTTTGTTTCCGGAGAACTGCCCAGCAATTGAATGTAGCGAGCTTGAAGGCAGCCTGAGGGTGAGGTTATATAGATAAAGAGCGTCTGATGCGGGAAGCATGTTGATTTATAACCTGTTTCAGGGAGTTTTTTTTTTTTTTTTTTAAGTGTGGAGATGATGTCTGGGTAAGGCTTGGCCCAGGGCGAGCATTGGACGCGAAGAGGTGGAACCAAGGCTCTAAGTGCGGCGTGTGAAACCAAGTTGGGGCCAACCCCCCGTCATTATTCTTTCGAGCTGCCAATGAGAATAAACTAGTGTTTCTTGTGTCATTTTTTTTTTTTTAAAGAGCGGCTAATATTTTTCTATCTTTCCCAAAAACCACCACTTTCATGAAATATATCATGTAACTGCTAGTATTTTCTCTCATTTCTTCTGTTCCGTCGAAACATAACTCATTTTTAGCATACACCCTTTTCTCGTTTCTTTGGCGGATTTGTTCGAATTTGCTTTTCGTAGTTTAAAGCATTGGATATTTACAACGACAAATTGGAAAATCACTGGCAAGTTCAGATTCTGTGGGGTTCTTTTCGTCTAAATTTTTGAACCACAAAGCATTTGATTTAGTGTTCGAAAGTGGTCATATTAGAAGCAGTACAGCTAAAGCAGAAAGAAACAAGGATAGAGGAAAAAAGGAGCCCAAATTTTCCTGATTTGGCTAGTTTATAAAGAAAAGGTGTTGTTTCATGGCCTCATATCATATTTGCAACCACTTTGTTTTGCTGACGCCCCGGACCTAACCCATCTGCGGCGGACCTAACCCATATGCGGCGGACCTCGCCTGTTCGCACGTGCCTCAACAGACCCGCATCACCCAACCAGAGCTCGAACGATGCAGCAGTCACGTTAACACAAACTCAACTCCAAAACCAATATTCATCATGGGAGCCAGGTATGCATACTATTCGTGATCTTTTTCATATCAAGTAATCCTCATAGTAAGTACTAACTCAACAGTTGCCAGGATCAGAAGAAGGCGTTGGCTATTTGCCTCCAAAGATCTCCATGTGTGCTCATCGAAAGAAACACACCGAAAGATTGTCTCACGGACCCCAAGCTAAAAAAGGAGTTACCCGAGTTGTGTGTGGCGAACTTCAAGGCTTTCATGAAGTGCAAGCAGGGTTTTTTTGATATGCGTAAGCGGATGCGAGGAAATGCCCCGTTGTCTACGGGAAAGTATGACGATACATACGAAAAGCTCTCGAGCGGCGAATTCAATGCCCGGGAGGAAATGCGCAAGCTTGACATGTTGAACAAGAACTTGTCAAAGGAGAAAGTGTATCGCGAGGACAGCCCCAAGTGAGAGTCTTATCATGGCAACTGCTCGAGCCTTTATTTCTTATTTTCATGACTTAGCTCTTCAGGGGTAATTGTATATACAGAGAGACTAAAGAAATGGTTGAGGGCTCTTACGGAGAAAGATTCGAGGAGAGGGAGGGGAATTCTGCACCGGGATCCTCGTCTATTTGGTTGTTGGCCACCATCGCATTGAATAACCGGTAACCTTTACAACAAGCTGGGGAGAAGAAGGCCGTTGAAACTCGTATCTAGCGAGTCACGTTGATAATTAACCATATTCTCGCCACCTGAGGAGATGTCTGAGTGGAAGATATCAAATAAGCAGAGAAAATGGAAAGTACCGTGTTATATATGCCGTTTTCTAATTTGCTATTTTTCGAGGCGTTATCCCCGCTATTCATATGTAAATCTAGTATGGCGATTTACAGAAGCAAACGAGGTATGACATATTATTGCCTCGTAATGCATAATAAATTCAATTCTCAGTTTTATAAATGAGCACACTATTAATTTCTACTTAGGTACCTTATAGTACACCATGCGGGGCAGTGTTGTTAGTTAATAACTAAATGCGCATAATGAATTAGTAATATTAATATTTATATTAACATTTCAATAAAAATATAATAGCAATATAGTTAAACCCAGGAACCCCTAACAATAAGGCCCAGCTGCCGATGCAACTTTGGCGACACGCCGCGGTGGTAGTTACTAGTGACAAGGTGCCAGAATGAAATTAACAACCACAGACTCGTGTTCGTTTCGGGTAGTTAAATGAAAGGGGCAAATATTTTCGTATTGTTCTGAAAATAATGTATTGACGTGTCTGATTGTAAGACGATGGGGCCATATTGAGCCCGGCATAATTTTGTATAATATAGTGACAAGTTCGTCAATATCCCTGCCAGTAAAAAGCCAAAATAAGTTTTGGTGGTCAAAATTGAGAGAGCCATAAGTGATGATGGCCTTCTCTGAGGGCTGTAGCAGTGGTGTATCAGTGCTGAAATCATTTGTCCTCGTTGGCCAGTCCAATATGTGTGGGCAACTCAATAGTTCGGGGAACACTTGAACTTCCCAAAAAGTCGTAATTCACAGCCAAAGCTATTATGATTGTCTTAACTATATACTATTACATTGCCAAAATAATAATACCATATTAATATCACCCAAAAATATTATCCGTCGTTATAATATCCCATAGTATAGTTAAATATCCCATGACTAACAACATCGATGCGGTATGTACAGTCATGCTTGAGATTTACGACAGTCGACGTGGTGAAGGCTCATCACGTGCTCACACGGTGCCACTGTGGATGGTCAGTTGGTGGTTACGCACAAAGCGTTGCACTAAATGAAATCTTACGTCCAGTTTCAACTGGGCACGTAACTGAAACATCATCATAGAGGGGTAAAATTTTGCAAACCCTTGTTTCATGCAAGAAGAAAAAGAAAGGCTCAAAGGCGTGACCACAGAAGGGACATGCATGAAGCCCTCAACTATAAAAGGTCAGCAAAGTCCTCCCTTCTTCCCCTCTTTCTTTTTGTTTTTCAAGGCCGTGTTCTGCCACAACGCTAAAGCTGATTTGCAGCTTAGTGAGTGCGTATAGTGGCTTTTGACGGTGGGCGGGATACGGGCCTCACACCGGCCAACGTGGGATCCGCATTGCGCCACACCCGCATTTTTTTTGCACCCTCGGCCCGTGTGAAATTTTGTATTGGCCGACCATCGCATTTTTCAGAGGCATTCCGAAAATGCCCCACGGTTTTTTTTTTTTTGTTCTTCTCTCATTACGTTCCTTCTAAAGACAAATATAAAACTTTATAGACGAAATGAGCGTTACTTCATCGCTAGAAACTAACAGGGTCCAAGAATTGGACGAGTTGCTCAAGCTTCTTCATCCAAGAATATTGAGCTATGTTGCCTCTGCTGATCTGGGTTCTGAGGACTATAAGCAGGGCTCTTTGGGCTCTTACCATGAGCCGCAATTTTTGAAGGACATCTTCACCACAGACGAGGGCATTTCGGAAAAAGGATTGCAGAAGGATCAAACAAGATTGTTCAAGAACATCGACAACGTGCTTAAGTATTCTGTGAACACATGGAACCCAGGCTTTTTGGACAAGTTGTACGCGTCTAATAACCCTATTGGTGTGGTGGGCGACATCATTTTATCGCTCCTCAACACAAACTCCCATGTTTACACGGTTTCGCCCGTGGTTTCTGTTATAGAAAATTATGTTGGAAGAAAGTATGCGTCGTTGTTTTTCAAGAATGATGCCGCCACTTGTGGAGGTTTGACCTTTTCCGGAGGCCTGTGGTCGAACATCACAGCTATGCATATGGCCAGGTCGCTTCAATTTCCAGATACAAAAGTTCACGGAAACTCTAAGTACAAGTTTGCCGTGTTCGCTTCGAAACACTGTCATTATTCTGTGGAAAAGGCGGCGATTTTGCTAGGCTTGGGGTCGGAGTCTGTTTTTAAAGTGGCTATTAACGACGATGGCACCATAAACACAAAATTGCTCGATGAAACAATCGCTCAAGCTGTCAGTGATGGATTCACGCCATTGTTTTTGAATGCTACGGCTGGTACCACTGTTTTCGGCCTGTACGATGATTTGGAAGCCATTGGAGCCATTGCTAAGAAATACAAGGTATGGTTCCACATTGACGGGTCCTGGGGAGGAAACGTCATCTTCTCTGAGACACAGAGTAAGAGACTTAAAGGATGCGAGCTCGCAAACTCCATCACCACCAACCCACACAAGATGTTGGGGGTGCCAAACACGTGTTCGTTTCTCTTGGTGCCAAATGTCAAGCTTTTCCAAACAGCAAACTCTTTAAGCGCCCCATACTTATTCCATGGGCGTGAGAGTGACGAGGAAAACTTGGATTTAGCCGACGGAACCATGGGATGTGGTAGAAGACCCGACGCGCTCAAATTCTACTTGACGTGGCTTTATTATGGCACTGAAGGTTTAAGACAGAGAGTGGACCATGCTTATGCCATCGTCAAAGACTTTGTAGACAAGATATCCAAAATCCCAGGGTTTCAATTGGTGCAAACAAAGCCTCAATGTTTGCAGGTGTGCTTTTACTACATTCCAAAGAAATTCACCGGAACCAACTACACTCCAATGACAAGGTACGTGTCTCGCGAGCTTCATAGCCAGGGCAAGTACTTGATGGACTTTTCTCCAAATCCTTCTGACGATAGACATGGCGAGTTTTTCCGCGTTGTTTTCAACCTGCCAATTCTTAGCGACACAGTGGTGGATGATCTCATCAAGAGTATTGTAGACGCCGCGGAGAAGGCGGACTTCACAGCATGACGACTTCACAGCATGACGTGATTCCTGTAAGATATTAGACACATGGGAAAATATAGAATAAACCTCCCCCTCAAGCCGATTTGATGGTAGTGAAAGAAAGAAAATAGCAGAGTCGTCTTAATGGACGTGCAGACGGTGGAAAGTAGCATATTTGGCATCGGTTTCGTTGTTTTTTTCTGGAGCTTCAAATCAGCCCACACACTAACTTTATCCTCTAGCCAATGGCCAATGTGATCTCAACAAGAGAAGATAACAGAGTATACAGGAAACAACTTCGATAAGAAGAACGTCCCAATGAAACATGACATACCATTTGCTTATCTATTACAAAAAGTTATCCTGGGCTTGAATTGCAACATTCCCCACATTAGGATTTTCTACCATGTTACATTCTGCAACATGGGCAGCTACCGCGAAAGATAAGACAGACGCCTGCATACAACAGAACGAGATCCAAAACTAAAAAAATTAACTCTTGGCGGCCGAGGTTACAAGGGACAAAAGCCGTACCTCCTGGGTCAAAACAGGATGCTGGAACTATGGGCCAGGAGCAAATTTGGGTGAGCAATATTGAAGAAAATGCCGAATCAGGTAACTAAATAGCACTCGCTACTGGTTTCCGTGGTACCTTAAAAAAAAGAAAAATAAAAAAAGAAAGAAGGGAAGACGCGTGGTCCGCGGTGACGAAGGAGGATTCAGAAGACGAGTGAATAGTCATAAAAGTACAAGAGCTTTATATTAGCAAGGCCTCAGCAGTTAAAGCAGACAACAGCGAAAATATAGAGAGAATGTATTATACATATTGTTTGCAAGAACTTTGGGTGTTTTTATAGTACGTGGACTAGAAATTGTGAAACGAGGTCCGCGGTGGAATTTGAACAATTGCGCGGACCGGCAGGCTGGTCCGGGTGGGGCCAGAAACCATTGCCAATGTGGGGGCGAATCTCACCACTATTCCACAAGACGTTTCATGTGAATTTTATTGTCCAAGAAAGATGAAGCATTTCTAGGTAGTGAAGGGATCAGTAGAATTAGACACCTTTACAAATACAATAAAAAGACAGAATACAATAAAAAAGACAAGACAAAACTTAAAGACAAGACAAAACTTAAAGAACGTTTCCTCTTGTTTTTGATTATCCTATACCGCGTCGCACAATGGGCCTATGTTGCTAGGCCCAAATCAGGTAACTGTTCACAGTATTATTCACACTCCCCAGAACAACGTTGGAAGAATACCGTAAACATTTTCAGTAAAAAACATCACCCAAAAGGTCCCTTTGTTTTTTACTCTTTCATTGTTGGAATGGGTTGTGCTTTTCATTTCTAAAAAGTTACTGGGGAAAGGCTAGCCCGGTTTGACGAGTGGGGCCCGGGCGAGCGCGATACTTGCTCGCTCCATTGCTCGCTCCATTGCTCGCTCCAGTTACTGAATAAGCCAGTGAGCCTAAACGGACGCGCAACAGGGAAAGTAATAGAAACATAAGTCGTGGAAAAAACAAAAAAAGGAAAGAAACAAGGAAAAAAGAGCCAAAAAAGAGCCAAAAAAGAAGAGAAAGAACAAAAACATCTCCTGGGCTCGAAAAGGTTAAAAGTTACATTTATTTTCATATATCTCAACAAAATTACGATTGTGCTCTTTTCCATTTGTTCTTCCTGATTGAAACGAAACGGCCCCGCTCTCAGCCACCAAGGTTGAGGAAAATGGAACATTGGGGCCAGGTCATTTCCCGTGCGCACCATCACCCACGACGAGCGACGACGAGCGACCAAGACGAACGGCCCATGACGAGCAACTCAAGACACATCTCCCAAGACACTTATGTCACATAACATCCATGATATCCAAAACCTTAGTGTGCCGGATCATCGCAAAACCCCCATTTGCTTGATCCCACTTGCATTATCTTGTGGTTATCAGGACGAAATTGCAAGACAGTAAAATAAAAGTACAATTGAAATCAACCCTCTGTATATCAAAGGTGGCCTAGCAAGACTGCACCCTTACACATATACGGGGTGGGTGCAGGAATTGCAACCTCGTTTCCGGTGATAGTGCTCGCGCGCGCGATAACATCTTCTCGTGAGGGCGCATGACCTGCCCGCGACTGCACACAACCCATACAGGTAGGCGTTGCTGCACTGGAACCGAGAAAAAAGAGATAATCTCGCCGTGCGTTATCTTTCTACCCCATGTCAGCTGTATATATAGACATTGGAAGAATGGAGTAGAGCGGTTTTCGTTTCAAAATTATCATTGACTTCGGAAGCAAATTCTTATAGACAAGAGGAAATCACCACCCCAGCATCAATCTAGATTCCTGGGATACTTTGAAACCGTGCCAGCACATCGCCGTTTTCTTTCTTTTTTTTGCTTCTACACTTTCTGTTTGTTCGTCAAGCCTTCACTTCTGTTGAAGCATTAATCAAAAACACCCCAAACAAAGCTCTACGCATCTTATTTGAAGAATATGTCGACTGAAAAAGACGTGGCCCACGTTATGGTGGACTCACAATCTTCGGAAGAAGAACACTTGGAGGTTGTTAAACACAGCTGGAGGGAAATCGAAGCCTCGGGCAACTGGTATGACCGCCGCTTTGTATCATGGCTTCCTCCATTCTCGCACTCGACCGTGCAAATTGTGTTGATGTCGTTTGTGATCTTCTTGACTCCTGGGTGTTTCAACGCCATCACGGGTATCGGAAACTCGGGTATTGCCGACCCCAAGGTGGCGGACAATGCCAACGTTGCTTTATACTCTACTTTTGCTACTGTGGGTGCCTTGGGAGGTGTCATTTGTAACATTATTGGTGTCCGTGCTTGTTTGGTTTTTGGAGGTAGTGGTTATGTCATGTACACGCTTTCGCTTTTGGTGTACCACTACAAGGGTAACGCTGGATTCTGTATTTTTGCTGGTGCTTACTTGGGAGTGTGTGCGTCATTAACGTGGGCGGCACAGGGTTCCATTATCATGTCGTATGCATTGGAAAGCAGCAAGGCCCACGCCATTATGATTTTCTGGGTGATTTTCAACTTTGGTGCCGTGATTGGTTCCATTATTCCTTTGGTGCAGAACTTGGAGATTGGTGCTTCGAAGGTGAACGCAGGAACTTATGTTGCTTTCCTTGTTTTGATGGGTACCGGTATTCTTTTGGCGTGTTTCTTGCTCCCAATGGACAAGGTGTATAAGCCCGATGGAAGCAAGGTGATTGCCAAGAAGCACCCTAGAATCCAGGACGAAATCAGAGGCATGATTAAGGTGTTGGTGCACGAGCCTAAGATCTATTTCATGTTCCCGATGTTCTGCGCTTCCAACTTTTTCTACACGTACCAATTCAACGAATTTAACGCTGTGCGTTTCAATGTGAGAACCAGATCGTTGAACTCATTGCTCTACTGGCTTGCTCAGATGGTGGGTGCCATGGTTTTGGGTCTGATGATGGACTCGAAGAGATTCTCTAGACCTACCCGTGCCAGAATCGGATACGCTGTGTTGTTCACGGTTAGTTTGGCTGTTTGGGGAGGTGGCTTGAAGTTCCAATTGGGTGTTACTAGAGAAAACGTTGTTGACCTTGAACTCATTGACTTCAAGGAGGGCCGTTACATTGGCCCAATGTTCTTGTACATGTTCTACGGAGCTTTCGATGCCATTTTCCAATCGTTCATTTTCTGGGTGTTGGGAACGCTTTCCAACAACCCCAAGAAGGTTGCTTTGTATGCTTCTTTCTACAAGTCGTTGCAGAGTGCTTTTGCTGCTGTTGGATGGAGACTTGATGCGCTTGGAACCAGCTACATGTCGATGTTTGGAGCCTCTTGGGGCTTGGTTCAAGGGTCGCTTTTGCTTGCTGCTCCTTTGGTGTTGTTCATGGTGACGGAGACCACTGCTGC
>JAJMAK010000259.1:0-23349 GCA_030572615.1 Metschnikowia lachancei | reverse complement strand
GATATCAGATCCTCATGCGGCATTGCCCTGTTTTATTCTTCTTATAGAAAACAAGATCTGGCACTGGTCAGGGCTTCGTATGTCTGGGGAGAAATTTTTGAAGCTTTGCTTTATCTTATTTTTCTTTCATAAGTTCTGGTCTGGTAAAGTGTTATAAGCTTTGCCGTTTCTACACTTCCAAAAGTCCCCCTAATGATAGGGCCTGGTGCAACGTCAAATAGGACTTGGGTATCTGCTTAGTGTGCCTTTGCTGAAGTCTTGAAAACACTAAGCTTTTGTTGGCTTGATATTTCGAGAAATACATACTGAAATCATCTTTTTCTTGGAATCCAAAAGACTGTTTCTTTCTGCAAGTGTGTGTTGACTCGTCGTACGGCTGTTTTCTTTTTCTAGAATATTGTCATGACAGGGTTTGCTGACAGGGTTTGCTGGATTCAGGACCCTATGCAACGGCTGCGGCCCGCGAAGAGTACACGGTAGCATCGATAAAACAAACCATAGGTATGAAATACGTGTTTATAGGCTTTTAGAGCCCTTTCTCTTTGGACTTCATTTTCAAAGTGGGGCGTTTTAATAATTTTTGTACTTGATATTGTTCTCATTTTGGTCGCTCTCTTTAGTTTGTCAGGCAGGAAAGCTTGCTGGGGCGGGGAAATGAAACACCCCCAGCGATGTCCCATATCGAGAAAAACTAGAAACAATAATCCCAAAATGTTTTAATTGATGTAGGACCTTTGATTAATGTAACTAGCTGTCATTGATCCCCACTAAACAAGTTTTTCCAGTGATTGTATTGGGACAGATCAGTGATCAAATGGGGAATTGCATAGTATGCACGCCTAGGAAGTCTGGTCCCTGGTCTTAATTTCCAACTAAGTAATGCAATCTTTTTATTTATAGAGTTATTGGAGTAAGCTTTTTTGAGTAAAAGTATTTGTGTTGTTTTTTAATCAAGTTTTTTATTTTGGCTATTTCTATTTTGAATCTTTGGTTTGATTGTTTCCCTAATTCCTATTATTGTTCCTTTTTAATGTTAAATTATTGCGAACAACGTTAAAATTTCTACAAACTTGTATTTTCTTTCAATATTCAAAAGTGTACTAAATACATGAAGCTCACCAGGAATTCAGCCATAAAAGCTTCCTCATTAAAACTCCCAGTGTTCCGGCTTTACCTTCGCCATGAATTGTCAGTGTTTAGATGCTCTTAGCACCGGCCAAGTATCGCGAAGTATCGCGAGTGAGCAGGAGGACTAATGCCTCCAACAAGAGAACACTGACATACAAACAAGATAATTCTGAGAAGCTCCTATGATCTTAACATCTTTTTGAATCCTTTAGGCAGGTGTATTGGACAGAAATGTAGATTGAAAGGGAAACTGGAGAAATTACCGTGCTCACCTTACTGGGTCTCACCCACTTCCTGTCGGCCATTCATACAGCCCGACTGCGAATACGTACATAATTATTGCCGGTGCCGATTGGAGCGAGACACGTATCACGTGACGCAAAGAACAACAAACAAGAAAGCTAGATAATATCGATGAACCTCTAGGTTTTCAAGGTCAATTGGCCCCAAAAGTAAAGCTATCTTCAGGTAAAATCAAAAACCCTAAAAATCATGAGAATTCCACTTCTTGTCATCTTTTATCTAACCTCTACTGACTGGAGACTCCGGCACGAAAGTTTGGACGCGCACGACCTCATTTCAAACCTCGCCGATTTGCTCAAGAAATAACCGTGTCATTGCAAAAAAGGCATTGCAAAAAAAAAATACTGCAAGACGATACCCTTGTGTGAGCTTTCGGCGTCATATCTTACATTGTATTGTGCACTGTTACAGATACATCAAGAGTGCATTATCTTCGAAGAAACCCGCCTTGTGATTTCGTCCGCGTAGGAAGCCATCACTTACTTCATTACAGATATAGGGCGTGGCTCACGGCAATCTTTGCACGCATACTAATTACCTCGTTCTTCTGCCTATCTATAATCTTATCCCCTTCTTCACTTAGTTTTCTTTCCTTCAGTCTACTTATTTTTTTGATTTCACCTATGCCAGATCCAGTGCTAGCGTGGTGTGATGATATCCACCTGGTTAGAGGGAATGTTTCCCAACTCCAGGCTACGCTTAACCAAATCATCACTAAGGCCCCAACTGTTACCCAGTACAAGTCCTTGATTGCTACCTATGATTCGCCCGAGGCCGATAAGACCACAGAGGCCCCTCATATTTTGGAAAAGCTTCGGTCCATTATGCATTCGCCTCAGGTAAAGGTGGCTGTTCGGTTGAAGAGTCTTTATGATCGGGGATACTTGCCCTTTCTCTTGGGATTGAGTCGCATTAACTTCAGGTCACAAAAAAGTGACCGTTTTGTGGGCTATCTCTTAGACTATAGCCCACCTAAGATAGACAGCTCGGAAACGTTTCCCGAGGAAGGAGAATTCTCCCAAGCATCCAATCTAGATGCTGAAAATGTCGCGTATCCACCGTCATTGCCTCCCATCGAAAACCAGCTGCTCTTAAAGCTTGTTTTTACCGACAAGTCCTTGAGGCAGCCTTCGGATTTCTTGGAGCTGGAGTTTGCCGAAGGATTCCATGATTATAACAACAATCACAACAGGAAATTAATGCTTCGCGGCAAAGATATCCTTAATCTTGCCCTCACAGACATTTTGGACGAGGCGTTTCCCCGTGGTCACGAAGATGACTTGGAGTTCTTGAAATACAGACTCACCTCCACATCCATTTTGGCCAAGTTGGCCTTCTGCTATAGTTTCTCAGATATCGTGATGCACCAAATATCCAAAGATGCCTCCGTGGATGATAAATTGATTATCTTCAAAAACGTGTTCCTAGCATATATTGGTGGCATGTCGAAGCTGGAATACACCTATCTGGCAATTAGACTCTGGATCGGTAAGCTATATGCGCCGTTGATCTCCAAATTGCAAACCGATGCATATAAAACCCAACTCAAGAGTGTACCGAGTCTTGCGTACGCAGAATTGAACTTCATGTTTAGAAGAGCCAACAATCTTACGGAGGAGCCCACCAAAAGAATCAAGTATGAGTTTCGTGTGCTCAGCACCGAAATTCCAATTGTGTGTCAGCTTTTTGTAGGGGACCTGGAGTTAGGAGTTGGAACTGGATCTACTATAGAAGAGGCAAAGCAAAGGGCGTCTTATACTACTTTTAACACCCCTGAGCTACGCTCCGAACTTATGAGTATACTTGTCCACCAGTTCAGAACCCCTGTGAAAGAAAAGGAGACAACTGAGCCCAAACAATCCTCCGTGCCAACGAAAGAAGTCGCATCTGAAGATGAAGCATATTCTCCCGGACTTTCAGGCGATGAGTATGAGCCCGCAGAGCCTAAAGCCACGAACGATCAAGCAGAAACACATAAATCCTCGCACGTGGTTCCTACCATAAATTACTCCGACTGGCCCCCACCAGCCGTGCATTCCAAGCCCCAAAACGGAACGGATTTGAGTACTGGAGCCTTTGAGCACAAGCACACGCACAAGCAACAAAACCAATCACCCAAAAACGCTCATCAGCATCCTGCTGCCCACCCTGTTGCTCAACCCCAGGCGAATTCCCAGCCAGTGGCTCAACCCCCAGCCCGAATGCCTTTACCGTACGGGAAACTCCCTCCTATTCCTAACATGAAAAAGAAGGGCGGAAAGAACTAAAAGTCGTTGTGTATTATAGTTTACTGTATTCGGTGAGCTCGAGGATCTTTTAGATTTTTTCGTAAGCCCGCAAGGGTATGTGGCTTGAGAAGCAGGCGGCAATTTGCTTTGGATGATGAGAACCAAACAGTATGATGTGATAAAATATCTATACAAATATAGACTGGAGTCGCTCATCATTTTGCGAGTCCAAGCGTATACTGGAATTAAATCTACAAAATGCCCACTCACAAATAATTTGAAAAAGGGTCTTGATTCTCCCTGCGTTCACCAAAGATATCCAGCCGGTGGCTGTTTCTGGACCGGGAGGAGTGAATCTCTATGGTTTTGTATGAGGCGAGACTGGGACCTTCATGTTCTTCTCTGTGGGAAGTAATATAACGATGTAAATAACGTTAACTGGGGGTGTTGATTTATACTATGTGAAATGCCACGAACATGTTTACGGAAACCTACGAAAATGTTACACGTGGCTGGCCAATATACGTGGATGCAAAATACGTAGAAGCAAATACCACTTCATGACTAGTACATGATGTCATGTTTCAGTATTGATATAGTTGAAAGTATGACTCGGCCACATTATGTTACGCACATCTATGTCAAGACCTCCATGTTTCAAGCTGTGTGCTCATTGTCATATTATACTCAGTCAGCAAGTTATTCGAATATTAAAGTGGGTGCTGGTGTTTTGAGAATTGACAAGAATGACTTGAAAAGACCAAATTAGCAAGGCAGAATATTCCTTGATTTTATTGATAGTTCAGACCAAGCGCATGGCTAGACCATAATGTATAATACGTGGTTATTCCTGATAACTTAATGTGTTTCTCAGGGACCTAATAACTTCAACGAAGACACAGAAGTTTGGGATTATGATGGGTAGTTGGTTATTCGTTAGGAACCTCATCACTTTTGGTTTTCTTATTTCTTTTTCCTTTTTTCATTAGCACTCGTAGAAAAAACTCAATACCTCATCGACATCCTCTTTTGACTCCAGTTCTTGGTGTGTTTCGGGAAAAGTGTGCCCGTTCTGAGATTTAGGTAGCACTCATTCAAGCCTCACCTCACGAAATCAGCAAGAGCGGCCTAAAATTCAGGGCCACTTTATATGGCAGAACTTTCTAAGAAATGGATATTTGGTAGAATAACTGATTTTATATTCAACACAAGCACATCATTCAGAAATATTTCTTGCTGGTGATTCAACAACTTTGAATGACTACATTAAGGGGTTACCACATTACCATCACTCATACTGCCACGTTACATGACACAGTGACTTGTTCCTATTTCGGTTGCACGAAGTATGAAAAAGAACGGAAAGAAGATTAAAAAACAAAAAGAAACAATAGAATACAAATCATTCCTTCCTGACGCATAATCTCCAGTTTTTCCAGATTATTAGGCATCCACTCACGCGATGTTATGTGTTGCTAATAACCGGTAATAACCTCGCACAGGTTATAGCCGGGTGGACCACACGCACAACCTGCGCATAACCTGCTCACAAGCCGGCCGCCCGGAGATTCACGGAAAAAGTGAGTGAAAAAGCAATAAAAAACTTCGCGTCTCTCTCACCCATTCACACGGCACCTAAACCAATGAAAAGCCTCCGTGCAAGAATGTTCCGGCAATATACAAGGCCTCGGATATTCGCAAAAAAAGCTGCCACGAGAGAAAAAAAAATCTTTCAAACTCTTTAAAGTACATTCTTTTTTTGTTCTTTACATCAACTGTATATATTCTACAATGGCCGAGAAAGCTAGAACTATTCCTTCCTTCACCATCGGTGACTACGGTGCCTTTGCCCTTGCTGGTGCTATGGGATGTGGTATCACCCACGGTGCCATGACCCCAATTGATGTCGTCAAGACTAGAATCCAATTGGAGCCTACCGTCTACAACACCGGTATGGTTGGATCTTTGAGAAAGATTGTTTCCTCCGAAGGTGCCGGCGCCTTGTTGACTGGTTTGGGCCCAACCGTTTTGGGTTACTCCATGCAAGGTGCTTTCAAGTTTGGTGGTTACGAATTGTTCAAGAAGACCTTCATTGAGCAATTGGGTTACGACACTGCTTCTAACTACAAGAACTCTATCTACATTGGATCTGCTGCTTTGGCTGAGTTCTTTGCTGACATTGCTTTGTGTCCATTGGAGGCCACCAGAATTAGATTGGTGTCTCAACCAACCTTCGCCAACGGTTTGATTGGTGGTTTCTCCAGAATCTTCAAGGAGGAGGGTCTTGGATCTTTCTACAACGGTTTCACCCCAATCTTGTTCAAGCAAATTCCTTACAACATTGCTAAGTTCTTGGTTTTCGAGAGAGCTGCTGAGGCCATTTCTGCTGCTGTCCCAGGTGACAAGGCTGACTTCTCTTCCACCACCAAGACCGCTGTTAACTTGAGTGCCGGTATCGTTGCTGGTTGTTCTGCTGCTTTTGTTTCCCAACCTGCTGACACCTTGTTGTCTAAGGTCAACAAGACCAAGAAGGCTCCAGGTCAATCCACCCTCGGCTTGTTGGGTCAATTGGCCAAGCAATTGGGTATCCGTGGTTCTTTCGCTGGTTTGCCAACCAGATTGGTCATGGTCGGTACTTTGACCTCTTTGCAATTCACCATCTACGGTTCTTTGAAGAATGCTTTGAACTGTCCTCCAGGTGTCGAGTTGTAAGTTCCATATGGAAGTTCATAGACCGTTGTATTTATCTTGAATCATATACATCTAAATTAGAAATAATGTAGACGCTGTTTACTTTATAATTTTCCCACTTCTTTTCCTTCTCGAGACGGTTCCACCAATTTATAATGGTAGGGGCTTTCATATACGGGTTCAATATATTACCGATATTGATGTTGAACTGTTTAGGTATCGTCATATTCATCTTTTGTATTCCTATCATCCATGTGTGCTTTACAAACAACAAAGCCGCCGAATCCACGGTTTCATAGTATCAAAGAAATAGAACGACAGTCTTGGTTGTTGCCGTATGGTCACGCAGGCGTGAGCATATAGTGAGCCTAATAAGCATGCTCTTCTGTATTGGTTAGGCGAGCATATTAATGTTACTGTTAATATATATTCACTCACAAGTACCACCACATGTTCTGTTTCAATCTTGTAGAATTCCGGGCATCCTTTCGGTAACCTCCTTGGTTACCTCTAGGCTTCTGGTCCTTGTAATCTGATCCACTGGGAATGTCTATCTATGAAAGGAAATGGGTTCGCCTCTTTAGGGCTCACTCTTTTCTTAATTAACCAATCCATTCTCTTTGTACTCTACTCTACTCTGCTTTGCATCCCTTCAGGATGTCACCCAGAGTGACGTAACTTCCCCTCAGGTCGCTACGCTCCCTGATGATGTACTGGGTATGCCAACTACTGAAATCAGTGCTCCCCTCGGTGGTAACATCATTCCGGATGGTTCTTCGATAGAGGTAACTATTCGTGGGGATGTGCTTATGAAAAACGTGCATCGGATTAGACATCATGATAATGGTTATTCAATCAGTGCTATTGCGCAGAACATCCCTTCACAAAGTCTGTCCGATGATGCTAATAAGTTTCACCACATCGTAATATACAGCAGACCTTATGATCGGCAAACAATAAATGATAGGCTTCTCCTCCTTTAGTCACATAGTATAAAGTCTTTTCTACTTGAAACAACAAACTTTATAGATTCTAAATCAGAGCGTTGGATCTAATGTACATGCTAAGAGACTGTCGAGAAAAAGGGCACTTCTCAAAATGGAAGGTTCTTTCAGACAATTGCATCAACTAACAACGGCTGAGCTGATCTAGCGATTTAGTCAAGTAGCCAGCATGGCCGTTTGGAGATGTAAGAAGCGAGCGTTTATGTGTTGAATAATCTAGCCTGGTGAATGGCCTGGTTATGGCCTAGATTCATACGTCCTAACGCTTAAGAGTGCTTGGCCGTCAAGCTAACGGGGTGCTTAATGCATAGCGATCTACGTGTATGAGGATCGAATAATTGGTCTGCTTAGGGTATGTATTTCTTTAGTAAATAAGGCCATTACTAAATAGACTTTGGCTTTATTATCTTAACTTTAATTTTTTATTTTTTTGCTAGAAACTTTCTATTCTTCAATGGGTCTTGAAATCAGCCTCACTGACCTAACCATCTTTAGTGATCGAGCAACAAAACTCTTACGTTTCTGTACATGCCAACTCCCCCAGATCAGCGCCTGGAATATTTTCCTGGCATAGCACCTTTCTTTCCTTTTTTCACAAAGACATACAATTTTCCACATTCTTTTTTGCTTTCTTGTGGCAAATAAGACTGCATCAGATGGATCATTTTTACTTGTCCTTCCCGTTTGGGAACCCACTGCGACTTCTGAAGGTGAACCTTGCACAATCATTGCTGGATTCGGCAGTGCTCTCATCAAGCAAGTTAACCTTGCAGAACCCATGAAAAAAGTGATAAGCCAGTAAGTGGAGCAATTCTACGTACTTGCTACCATTCTGGGTAATCTTTTATGCCTATACTGCAGTTGGGTAGCTTTCATGGTTTGCTATAGGGATCAGTGTGAACTAAACCAGACTAAATGTATGAATTTGATTTGAACAAGTTAGGGTGGCCTGATCTAATGACTTATGATCTGATCTATTGAAAAAAGAACTTCTGTAAGAAATATATTTTTGTCTACACTTCAAGTTTTCATACATGATGGACTTAACTCATATACGGTGAGTGACAGCAAACAAAACAGAAAGTTACAAAAAGAAATATCGATCGCCCCTGCTAGATTGAAACCAGGGGTCGGATCAACATCGGCAATCTATTGCTCATGTCATTTTCCGGCATCAAGTCTGATGCTGGAATGGGGGGATATCCTAAAATTAACATTTACCAGCATTGCCCTCGTTGTGTGTCCTGCAGGTAACATAAGCCAGCGGTCATCCAGGCAGAGAAATTTTTTTGGGGTGCGCATGAAGAGGTCATAGAACGTGACCTAAGGAAGGGGCTGTCATCAATTGGAGCGGAAAAGAAAATTGAACCTTCTGAATTTCGAGATTGAATATTGGCTTTTTCAGATCTCGGCTAATAAATAAGCTTCCCCAAGAAATACTTAAACCTTCTCGGCCAATTATTGCGGTTTGATGCTTTGCCCGTCCGGCAGTATCTGGACCATGCGGGGGAAAGATCATCCGAAAGCAGCAATTGCCGCATTGGGCATAATTCTTGCATACTGGGAATGTCATGATGCATGCCAGGGGTAATTTTGCAGCGTTAGCAAGAGCAGCGTCCTGTACTTTGTCGAGACCCAGATCACTCGCATGAAGGTTGCGGATGGCTTGTTAACTTCCTATTTAAGACAATGGCAGCAAATCTTCAAACCTTAAAAGCCCATTGTTCTCCCCGTCAAAGTTTATTTTCTTTCATTGTTTCCTCATCATCCACATCATCATAACCATTAACTGCAATCTTTCTAAATATGCATCTCGTCAATCTTCTCATTTCTGTTTTCTTGCTTTTCAACACAGCTCATGGTCTCCCCATATTCAAACGTTTCTTCAGAGCTTCATCTGAGGTGTTCTCAGTCATTGCACACCATGAAGGAGGTGTTTTCCAATACAATTTATTGAAATGGAACGGCAAAGATTTGATGCTCAACGCCGATGAAGCTGCATTTTTTGGCCGCGTGAGAGCTTCTCAGGGCTACATTCTCAACCTTCCAATGAATGGTACAACTGGCTTGGCTGGTACTATCAATGTCCAGGTCGACAATACTACCAACAAGCTTGTTACTACTCCCTCTGCCAACAACGCATCCCATGGGTTCGGAATCTTGAACTCCAGATTGGCTTACCAGAACTCCACAGGTTTCTTGGCCTGTCCCGACTTGAGTTACCGGGGTCAATACAGTGTCTACTTTGGAAATTTCAACAAAACCACATGTCCCCTGAATTCCAGAGGCTACACCATTGAGCTACTCGTCCAGACAAATGCATACTCTAACTACAACCCATCCACGAACCAGGACTTGAACCCAATTACGAACGCCACAACGTCAAACGTTACGGGTGTTGATATTCCTCTTGTGTTGAGCGGAAAAAACACAAAGAGATATTACTTCTTTTAGAGACATCATCATGAGTTTCCATTTCACCATTCCACGTCTAATTCATCGAGCTAGAAGCTCAAACAAAGAGGGTGCATAGGCAATCATAATGATATGAACAAACGCAAAAAACATATAAAATACAAAAAGAAAAAAAGAAAAAAAAAAAAAAAATAGAAAGTGAAATATCTTATGGAGGGAAATTTTGATAGATTCAAAGAGTTTATGTTCGCCAAGCTGGTATAAAGTTGATAGCACCTTTAGAGTCATCTCGCTTTACCTTGACCACATTATATAATGATTACAAAATATACGATAAAGAGAAAAAAAATTGAAAAAGGTTGTCATTGTATTGCAAAAATGTTGATTGTACGACTTTGGTCGGTACACGACCTTAGTGGTAATATCGCTGAAATGAGTAACTTGTGCCAGATTCAAACCCGGTAAATATGGCTTGGCAATTGGTCAATGAGTGTATATTACCAAAGCTGAAAAAGGCTTCACGAACAGGAACAGTAATTCATTGAGGATCACGGGAACTTCTCTTGAAAGTTCCACGACCACCAGTAGTTTATGTGGATGTCGACAACTAAGTAACAGATGAGTCAGTTGAGAGTACTCACCTAGTGCAAATTTTAGTTGACTAAGTCAGTGATCGAAATTACTCTTTAGTTATTGTAGAATAAAGTTCTTTTAATAACAATTCTAAATGCATCTATATAAAGTACACCAACAGCTTGCCAGTTCAAGAACACAACTCCTTCGACAGAATAGTTATGTCATCTCCCTGAACTGATTCTCTGTGAACGGGTGGACGCACGAAAAACCTGGTCATCAAAATTACCGCAGTCAAAAACTCCATGGTCGTAGCCAACACATATTCATAAATGACTAAGTTTTTGTTGACTCCACCACTCATATAGTTCGAAAGATCGAAGTAGTTCATATCATCGATGTAGATAGACAAAACACCAAACACACCTCTAACCATCAAGAAGGGTCCTGCGAGCATCACCGAAAGGGTGGTTCTGTTTCTAATGCCTTCATTCAAGAATACGTGCATGTTTAGCGAGATCAGAATTAACGTCATCAAGAGGAAAATGATTTGGCCAGAAGTACGAAGACCTTTGGCAATGTGTACTTTGTTATTATAGCTTGAAGCATCAGTTGGGTCGATACCGGCAGTAATACTTCCACCGGCTATAAGGAAGGCGTTTGCAGGAACCAATATATAATGGAAGAGGTTCATCCAAGTGAGGTTCAACTTGCGCATAAGATGGGTTTTGGGACCAGTAGAGGTCACCCAAGACAGACCATGCTCTTCAAGTTGGGCTTTGCAGGTGAAGCGGAAACAAGTGAGAATTAAGGTGAAGTAGCCTTCAGCTTGAAGCACCAAGTATGCGATAAGCCACTTATAGTACTGTGGACCCACTTTGGCATAGATAACACCACATAGTTGACCACCAAACCGAAGCACACAAAAGACAAAAATGAAAGTGAATAAAGTCTTGAAACCTCTTTTGGCCACCACATATGTCATGAAGGCCAAGAAAATCGAGTATAAACCCAAGTATACCGACGCGGCGATACCGGAAGCTTGGGATGCGAAATCACTCATTGCAGAATAAAATGTTGTAGAAAAAGATATATTTGGAAGATGGCTGAATATTACAGAAACGATAAGTCATCAAGGGGATCCTACTTTATATATTAACGTTTACACTTGAGTCGATCCGTATTGGAAGACGCATTGCAAATTAGGCTTCTAAATACGAGGTGTGCGCTTACATAAGCGCAGCAAACGATACTAGCCTTGCGGTTGCAGTGGTGCGCCAAATGTCTTGGTGTCATTATATACGGGCATTGAGGATAGTATTGCCACGTTTAGTTTATCTCCGGGCATTTTTTTAAGAGGCGCCTACTGAAGAAGAAACGTAGACTACGATCTCACTAATTCCAATTTGATATGTAGAAGGTGCTTGCAAAGGTTTTGATGTTTCATCAGACTTTTGGAGATCTGGGCTGTGTATTTTACGAGCTCGCGAGAGATTCAATTACGGCCAATACTTTTGCGTGGGGGCTGCAAATGCCGGGCAGCTCGTGCCACCATGCACACCATCCACTTTCAAAAAAGGGCAAGGCAAGCACAGCTGAGTTTCTTGTGTGAACAGAGTAGGTTTCATTTGTCAAGGGCAATTTGCTAAGGTCAGTTTGCTAAGGGCAGTTTGCTAAGGGTAAGAAATTAAGTTTGCTTTTCCTATGGCACATATTTGGTTCTAGCGTGTTCTTTCCGGCTGACGGATGGTGCGCTTATGAAAGCGCAAACCTTACAACGGACAAAATGCGCTTACATAAGCACTTAAACGAATGTCGGAAATTAACTCTACCTGGATCGGGTTGGGCCCTTAAATGATAAAGTCAGAGGAATAATTTCAGAAATTTACGGTTTGATAGGTCAGTGCGTAGCGTTTGCTCGTTGAACATCAAAAACATTGAAATAGAATATTTTGTTTGGTATTCGTGGAGAGGGAGACGGCGAAAACAAAGTTGATATGCGATGAACTGTTTATGGTCGCTAGCAAAAAAAAAAAAAAAAAAAGAAATTGTGAATTTTTTTTCTGCTGAAGAGGTTTGCCACCCCAATAAACGGTTCTAATGAGGTCATAAATATATCAACATCGGAAGAGAAAATTCCGGTGACGTGAAGAAGGGGTCTTTAAAAGTGAGACACTTCCCTTTGAATTGGCCAAGCTCTTATATAGACCGAGTGACTACGTACCTTAAAGACAATTGCCTCCAGATAATTAAATTCATTTTTTCCTTATTACAATCCTTCTTTAACACCACCCCTCTTTATATTCTGTTTATTTTAGTTCTGGTATACTCTAATCGGTGCTAATCCACTCATGCAGAGGGACGCGAAGTTGCAGCCGCAAATAATGCGAATCTACACTCACTCGTTCTTTGGCAAAAATTGGATACCCGAATCTGGACAGCCGGATTGCGTTAACGAGTCGATCTGTACAAAGTTCTCCAGGTTCAATGGTCCCTGCAAATGGTGGTAGTACCAAACCTCCTGCAATGCGTTGTTTTTGTCACACTTGAAGTACACAGAGTGACCATTGAAGTTGGAGCTGAGCGCACTCGAAATCTGGTCAAATGTGTATGTTTGTGAGGTAGAAGGCACAATTCCCGCGTTGGTCAAGAACTGATAGGTTGGGTACTTCTGATACAAGTCGTAGGCAATACGGTAGAAGTTGTAGATGTTCTGGTCCTGTTGGAAACTGTCGCCATAGCATTCGGGACGGTTGGTTTGGATGCAGGTACCATGCTTGTTGTACTCGTGCTCCCACAACTCTTCATCCGAGCCATCGAAGTTTTTCCAGTAAGTTTGCATGTTACTGAGCAAGGTTTGGTCATTGAATTCAGTACCGATAATGTTATCGATGTTTCCAGCTTGGACATTCAACAGGTTATCACAGAATTGACGGTACGTACCATCACAGTTGTCGGGCCAGAGTCCATGCAACGTGAAGCTGTCTGAGGGACCAGTCGCAGGGTTATAGTCCCAGAATTGTGTCTGCACAAGAACACCTCCGGGGCTCTCATAACAGCAAGTGTTGTCGACAGATGTCGAAGAGCAACTTTCTGGAAGATTGCTAGGACACAGCGCAAAGCCCACATCTCTCTGGTGGAGGAATCCTTTGAACAGTGCGGCCTGAGCACCAGCAACAAGCAAGAATGGCGAGGTGACCTTCATTTTGTGTATCGGGGGTTGTTTGTTTTTCCTATTTGGGGTTGTCTAAGGATTAGAAAAAATGAATAACTGAATGCCCTGATATGAAATCGTCTCCATTTATATGCGACATTTGGGCGAAGGCCGACCCACGTGAATGCTTATCGTGTTGGAGGGATTATTAGGGCCGCGAAATTGCCCGAGCGCATTCGAGACACCGCCTGGAGGCACCGCCTGGAGACACGGCACTGGTCAGAAACACACTTATTACCTTAACTAGTAAGGACTGAATGATAACAGCATCCAGTTTTCCACAGCTATAAGTATTTTTGATGTCAAATGCGTGTACATAGAACGTCTATTCTGACTTTTTTCTACACTAGCACCATGGATCAGGGAATAGATGAGATACACCAAAGGTCTTTTTTCTCCCGGACCAAGATTCCGAAAGAGAAAAGGCCCCTTTCTCTTTGCAATACATCAAATCGGGCAATCAAACACGCAAATTCCAAAGTGGGGGAGTACTTCACCTTTTGATTTCACCATCTTAGAAATGAGGAACAATTAGCCGGATGGCGAAACCAGGTTGGAGCCGTTCGAAATTCGACCGCGCAATAATGCAGGCATGTCGAGGCAGGGCCTAGGAAACTGTGTTTGACGATGCTTTTTATATCAACTTTTATCCACAAACGTTGATGATCAACTTGCAACTCGCAAAAACGATATCTTTCTAAATCCATGAAAATATTTTTGGACTTGGAAAAACAAATAATTCTGACCTCGTCCCGCTTGCACATCATTCCGTTGAGGGATTTTGACAATGCTCACTTAGGACACTTGACATGACAGGATCCATGTACCGGCACGGCATTGGAAATATTTGCCGGGGTTGCTCCCCGTGGCTCTGCATAGATAGTTTCTAGGTTCTCATGTGTCAGCGTATAGAATGGAACGATCGGGGAATGTGATACAAATCAATTGGCTCTATATTTAGAATCATTGAGCTCAGCACCACATACCACCAGGAACATTTCCGTGGGCCTGTTTTGGTGCACACCGGTACATCCTATATGCCCCACCCATGACGTGGAAGGCCTGCTTTATGAGGTCACTCTTTGATCTGTGCTTAGCAATGATAGGTGGATTGGCGGTGGAGTTCCGAAGATACCGAGAAGAGCTGCTTGGGTGCGTTATCTATAGATCTTTTTCCGCTTATTTACATCAACCTAGCCCAATTTGGCTGCTTTATTCTCATAATTCTCACAAGTTTAAGAGGTTGCTTGTTGATGGAGTATGCCCACTAATGCAGTGCTCCTGCCGCTTGTGATACTATCTAAGAGATTTTGCAAAGTGAATTAGGGAGCTGGAAAATTATTTGAATTTTGAGCCATGTTTGACGGAAGAATGTGGGGAAAATGTATGCGCAACGAAGAAAGTCGAAGTCAAGTCGCGCAGATTACTTGTTCAGAAGTTTTGTCTTTAGTGGTGATATTCTACCTCTACTCGAATGGAAGTGTTTCTCAGGGAATGAATCCTGGCAGCAAAATGCTATATGGTTTAACTGGTAATGTGGTGGTCTTAATCGTCGTGCGGCTTCTTCAGTCAGGGTAGGCGGGATTTTCCATGAGAGATACTTGTGCTTTCCTTTAAGAAATGAGTTTGATAAATTCATCAAGTGACATTTATATATAAACAAGACATTTTTCAAACGACTCAAATGAAATAGAAAAGAAGTTGTGAGCTGATTCTGCTTGACGCTTTGCAACAGTATGAACAATAGGGTCACGTGCGCAAGTCTCACAACGGCACCTTTCAATCTCCTCTGTCACGCCCGGAACATGACCACTAGAACGCAACAAAAACGAAAAGAAAACTTTCATAATACAAAAAATCTGAAAACTAGAATGCCTCAATCCTTCAAAAGCTCTCCATGTATTTACATCCAGGTACAGCCAACATTGGGTGAATATACCTTTTTTAGTGCTGTACTGCATATATGCCGGGGTTTTTTCATCTCAAGATGAGCATCACTGCTCGCAAAAGATTAACAGAATCAGTCAATCTCCTCGATAACCAATATGGTGTCAAACAAATCCGAGGATATAGTCTATGACTCCGAGAGCGGATCCGAGTATGAGGACAAGCCCTTTGTGCCTCCTAAGCACTTCAAGAAGATTGATATGCCAAAGCCTCAGGCTTCTGCCAATAATAAAGAGGTGTGGTTAATCAAGACACCAAGAGACTTTCCCGTGTCCAAATTGAAGACGTTACCTGTATCTTTCACGGCGACCAAGGTGAAAAATGACGGAGTCAAGACTTTCAAAGTGGATAAAAGCGACTTCCAAGTCAACGAAGAGCACTTTTCGTCTGATGCAGCCAAATACTCCATCATCAATGGGGATTTGCTCAATAAGAAGATCGACAGATTCTTCACCATTAGAGAAGTGGTGCGTATTCCTGAGACTAACTATGATGTGATGATTGAGCCAAGAAAGGATGTCGAGAAGGCACAAGACTTGAAAATGAGACACTTTGCCACAGGGTATGCTGCCAAGGACTTCAAAGAGGCACATCCAATCCCGGAATCCCGGCTTGATGCTGATGGTAAGGTAGTGAAGAAGCTTAGACTTGCTCCTGAGACTACGGGAGACGGAGAGAAGAAGGAGAAGAAGGAGAAGAAAGACAAAAAAGATAAGAAGGACAAAAAGAAGAAGAAGGACAAATCCAAGAACAAGGAGTAGATCTGACCTCTGCTGGGAGGTGACCCCAATTGCATGTATACTAAACCAAGCGGGACAAGCATGTTCCAATGACCACGTTTTCTTTGAGGTAGAATCAAATAGATAATTAAAGAAGACCAAAAGAAGAACTATAAAAGACCCATAAAAGTAAAGAAACAAAAGAATGAAGGGCACATACCTTTGTAAGTATCCCTCTTATCTGTTGGCTTCGACCTTGGGATATATCATATCATTCATCCGGACCAATAGAGGCGTGCCCTATGTGCAGCACGTAGTACATGGTTCACATTCAGCACGATATGGTTTCCCACAAAAGCTCAGATAAATTTCTCAAACTTTCCTAAGATAAAAATCTATCAAATTCAATATTTCCATCAAAAGTATTTCTAGTTTCCCCGGAGCTCTCACTTTTATTAAATCCCCGTATGGTCCATGATTGGCTATATCCTACAGGCCATCTCACCATCACCTCACCCAATGCGCGCAGCTTAGACCAGCTTATGCAAGCATACTCCATCTTACCCCAAATCTACTTATTTCATCACACACACAAAAAATGGGAAGTCAAGCATCAAAGCCAGCAAGGAAGCTCACAGGAACGTTATCTAAGACTGGAGATATCGGCAAGGCGTCTGCCCTGCGAATCCAGCTCCCGTCCCAGGCACTAAAAGATAGATTTGAGAATTTGGGTGCCCAGTCTCTGGTGTCAGAATCAGCCAATGAGAGGGCCCCGAAAAATGGTGACCACACCTCCAAACCATCAACTTCGGTGGATATAGGTGGTCTGGGATCCGTTTCCGATAAAGGAATTCCCGAAGGTAAGGACGGAATGGACCCGCAAGCCGACCAAAACTTCATCAAGTTCATCAATAACCTAGGCAGACAGATACATTCGCATTCTGAGGGCCCTCAAGGTGAGCAGGTGAACGTGAGGGCATTAAAACAACTTCTCAACCGGAAACAACTCTACAAAAAGGGACAGGATGAAGTAAAGGCACAATTAGAAACCCCTTCGGGCTCAGGGATTGCCGCAAAGTCCCGTTCGATGATCCATCCACGGACCTTGACTGCTATCATCCAAGCACTTAATGACCCACGAGTGTCGCGTGAGGATATTGTAAAAGATTACCTGGTTGACGCCAGCTTCTTAGAGAACATGGGGAGATTCAAAGTGGCAGAAACCCTAGTGATTATAGAGGAAGATACGAAACCCGATGAGATCGGGCCAAAAGTAGGCCAGGCCGTGCCTCGTGCTTCGACTGACCCTACGCTAATGAATGAGAACGGAACAGTCAGTGAAACTGTGAACCAGGAAAGATTAAAGGAATTGAGAAGCCGCTTGGAGTAAGCGGAATAAAGGAGGAAAAGAAAAGTCGAAAGAGGAGAGTGGCCGGAATTGTTGGCCAGAATGAGACAGCTAGAAAGAAGAAAGGCTGAAGAAAAAAGGCTGAAGAAGAAAGGCTGAAGAAAAAAGGCTGAAGAAGAAAGACCGAAGAAAAGGCCGAAGAAGAAAGGCCTAAGAAAAAATCTCTTCATTCTATTTTTTCTGACCCCGGCTGATTATTCACTTACACTTTATCACATCCATTGGTCATGTGACTTGCCCAACCCACCTCACCCACGGCCCCACCCCACATTTTTCCGCAGTGAATCTCCCGTACAAGCTGTACCCTACGTTGGTGGTGCGTGAACAAAGCAACAACCTGACCAAGTTGTGGAATACGCTGACTATAAGACAAACCACGAAGTCTGATTTTTCTGGATTTGGAAAAAAGAAGGGGGTTTTTATAAAACACCAGTTGATCACCTCTTTCTATGGCGTACGTTTTTGCAAACATGTCTATCCGGACCAAATTAGCACAATTCTCATCATGTGACATCTCGGATGCATTGGTGAATTTTGGCGTGAAGAATGGAGGCTTTGTGCCAAATCTCATCCAGAGATCGTCTGACGGAAGGGCCAAGGACAGCGGCCATTTATCTGTAGTTGGTCCCGCATATACAGTATTGTATGCTCCGAAGTCGGACCCGAGACCGGCCGTCGTTAAATCCTATATCGACGATATTCCCCGGGACAGCGTCTTGGTGGTGGCCCTAACTGAAAACCAACAGCTTACGACGGCCCCGTTTGTGACCGTGAACAACGCATTATATGGTGGACTTATGTCAACCCGTGCAAAGTACAGAGGCGCCGCAGGGTCGGTGATTTTGGGCAGAATAAGAGACTTGGCAGAGCACAGCGACCTTGAGTATCCGGTTTGGTCTTATGGAATGGGAACTGCGGCGCCATCTCCCGTGGTGAAAGTTGTTGGGATAAATGTAGCATTAACCGTCAAAATCGGGGGTTTGGACTGCACTGATGTGGACCTGGACTCCATAAACATTCTTCCAGGGGACTTAATTGTAGCAGACGAGAATGGCGTGGTGAGAATTCCAATGGGTCACACGAGTGGCGCAGAGGCGTCCATTGATATCGAAGAAGTGTTGGAATACATCCCCAGAAGGGTAGATGCAGACACTCATGTCAGCGAGGATATAAAGAATGGAAGTGGTGCACAAGAGGCCCAAAAGTACTGGCGGAGTAAGATCTGACGGGGAAGAAGAGATATAATAAGGGTGTACGCAGAAATATAGTATAAAATATGTGTGTATTGCTGTTCCGGTACTTGTTTCTCTGGAGGAAGAGAAAACACTTATTGATTCTAATGAAGTTATACTCCGTGATAAAAACTTGGCAGCTCAATTCGGATTCACCAAAGAGCCAACCGCTCAGCTAGCAAGGATTTTGTAGTAAACTTGATGTAGGAAAATTCACCATGGTGTTTTTTCTGGACTTTGGGTCACTTCTTTTGCGCAATTAGGCTTGGCTTTCTATATTTGAAGAACAAAGAAGAAACAAGAGGTGGTGACCAGTGGAAATTTCCATAGCTGGAAGATTATAATTTCATGACCTACTCTAAGCCCACTTCTAGGAAATACAAGGACTCAAAAAACCTGTCCTAATTCATCCCTGAATCTCCAAGAAGTTTGAACATCCCCAATTTCCCGGGCCCCATTGTATTCCCGCAAACATTGATGCTGGTACTGTTGGGCTTACAGGGGGAGAAAGTGTTTCAGTCTGATACGGAAATATTCCACCCAAGGCTTTTCACGAACCAACCCCGGTATGATAATTATTGTAGAATACACATCCACTTGTGTTATTGATTACCGAAAGGGAATGATTTTAAAGAAAATAAGCCTTCCAACTGAAATGGTCCTAAAACGTGAACGTACCCCATTTACATCCCAGGCATGGTCACTGAGAGAGGCTTCTAATCTTTCTTGTATTACATTCTTTAGATGCCAAGTATTTTCGAATTCAGCAGTGCTGATAACCTCTGTTCAAATGATTCTCGCAATTTTAGCTGTCTGTTAGGAAGAACTAAAAGATAATAAAGGAAAGCGATTTTGCACAAACAAAGCAGCTCGAGTCAGACTTATATATCCCAATCGGTATCTTTGAAGGGGGAGTGACTTCAATGAAGCTTGATGACGTGGCACATGGTCCTATATAGTTCTACAATATTAAGTCTCCGTACCATTCTCGATTTATTTCTACCCATCAATTAAGTTTTCATGATGAGCATAAAGACCTTCCTCATAGCAATATTATGTACAATAATAGCAGCAGCTCCGATAAGAGCAGGCATTGAAGATATGGAACCAATATTAAAGGAAGTCAAGGGAAAACAGTACCTTGAAAAAGAACCAGAGTCCATTCAGAAGCTGATTTCCCAACAGAATCCGTCGGATAACCATGAAAGCTACCATGTAAACATGGAGCCAGAGCCACTTGCAGCCACTTTGGAAAGGTATATTTATGAATTGGAATATTTAGTTTCTGCCCAAAAATTTGATATTGATGGATTTGATTTGAAGGCTGAAAGGTTAGAAAAACAACTTTCCGATATCACTAAAGAGTTCCTCCTCTCTCCGCCTTATATTGAGTCTTCGAGGTTATCAAAACAGATTTCTTACGCCAAATCTTTGTTCCAAAACATTAAGGATTTAACAGAGTTGTCGAAGTTCTATAGAAAAGATCATCGAAGAGCACAGGGATTGATCCACCGAGTGACCCAAGCTAACCTTCAGCTTTTAGGTTTATTCGGTTCACATGGTGCTCCCGATCCTAAGAACACAGGCTACACATTCACCATCACCCGGCTAATCGAGGAATTGGCAAAATCCGAAGAAGAGTTTAACCGTCTGCCAAAGCCACCTCTGAGTTTGAGAGTGGCATTTAAATTTGTCTTCAGTAAAGCGGAAACCCTCATTAATGAGTTATTGGCTTTTAATTCCAAAAATACATAATGAGTAAAAGTACATGTTTTAGGTTAAAGCAGTTTTCTTGTGTTTATAATGAATGTTGGTGCTGCCAAATTTTACAAACCCAATGGAAATAAAACTATTTTGTGAGTACGGCTGTAGTTAAGACTAGATACGCCTTAAACAACACCTAGCTTGAGCTCAGTTGAGATGTAAAAATGAGGAGGGTTTAGAGGCACATTACTAGATTGCTAAAGGAGGAAAAAGGTTGAATTTTGGGCCCATCAAGCTCATTAAGAGCATGTCACCTTTTGCCTTTTTTGAAGAACATTTTATCTATTTATAATTTCAACAGAGTAGCACTCTTTGAATCCATTATATAGCCCAAAACCCGTCACAAAATTGTCTTCGGTGCTTCGACAGTAGGTAGAATTTTCCAATATTGTTTGAAGTGTCAAGTGATCCTTCAAAATTATTTCCATTGACAACACAGTGCCAAACAGATATAGTGTGTCTGGGAGCTTCCAGATGTTTCTGACATGAAAGATTTATCACTACGACCTAGCCTACTGAGGTGCGCCTCTGGGCCAAGCACCAAGTGGATATTAGTCGGCCCAGGTTAATGCGTTTCGTACTGTCACTAATAATCTATCAGGTGCTATATAATCTGGGACCTCTTCTGGTTGATTTGTTGAGCAAGTATCAAGTACAGTAACTCGAAGCATTGGTGGGTTTCCCATGAGTGAACTACCTTCTACTGAACCAGGGGCTGATGGTTTTTCGCAATACAATTCAAGCTGAAAAGTGGAATAGCTGGTGGAATTATTTTAGTTTTCGAAAGCAAAGAAAGGATTCCCTTTTGTTATTCCCCATAACACCCCAAAAGTTGATTGTTGTGAAGCAATCTTAGGCACCCATGAGATTGCGCGAGAGGGTGTCAACTTCCACACTAATATTCTGCTTGATTACGTGGATCCATCTTTTTTTTTTTTTTTAATTTTTTAATTTTTTAATTTTTTTTCTTGACTTAAAATCTAGCAAAACTCTTTTTCTTGTGAAGTTTTTCTTAAAAATTGTAACTAATAGTTTGGTCAACTTAATTAATATCAAACATCGTATTCTGGAGGTTTTATACGTATTCAGCTACGACATGACCTGGGCTGGCCTGGGCTGGCCTGGGCTGGCCTGGGTTGAAGCCTTGGCACACTGTATTCTTGTAGCCGCAACAGTCCACTTCACTTTATATAGCAAAGAGGTTGCGTTGAGTTTTCATTGATGATTCTATAACCTTCTCCTACTAGTTATATGTGTAATTTATTTCAAATGAAACGACCAAACAAAAATACCGCATGTCCAAATGCGTCTTAAATTAAAAATCTGCCTGGTCACATATTCTCTGGTGGCCCCAGTGAGGCAGCTGGTATCTGGTGTAAGTTTACCAACACTGCTCTCAATAATTTACACCCACAGTTCAAACAAATTAACATTCCCGTGCCTCTGAAAAATACAGCACCAGTATTGAAAAAATGATAATATAAGAAAAGAATAATCACATGAGGCTTAATTTCCCTACATTTGTTTTTTCCCCCTTTTATTCCTTAATATCCTTTTTTGATCCATATTCCACCCACTTCCTCATTTTCACTCATGGTTTTTTACGCAACCTTTCTGCCCGAGGCAGCCTGTCAACCGAAACTGCAGTCTGCACCTCGTTATCGCATTCCGGGCCCAAGCTTACCTCGTGCCCTTCCCCACAAACAACCTGTAAACATCATAATATTGTCAAAAACACCCAAAAAGACTGCCCAAAACACCAGAAAGTCACCTAGAAACAGTTTGTTTACTCAACCAGATCCTCGCACATCAAAGTTCAACTGTCTACGAGCCTTTCTGATGCCGTTGAATTTCGACTTACCTGACTCGATTTCTCACCATGGTCATGGCACTGGTGATTCTTTTATTGGGCATGTTGACGAAGGCCCTGGCCTCATCCTTAAACTTAAACTCGCTCTTATAGGAAACCAAGATCTTAAGACCAGGCTCCTTGGTGATCGTGTGTTTCCCGGCTGGTTCCGGGACCATTTACACTGGTGTGTGGATGGCTTGGTTAGATGTGACGTTACTGCCGACACATACTGGCAGAACCACGAACAAGCCTTTGGAAGTACACCAGAAAATGACGTTCACTCAAAAGGGACGTCTAGCGAAAACATAATTTACAAATCCGAGGACGACGACGCCGTTATTTCCCCGATTTTAAACCTAGAAAACACCCTCATTGTGTTACGGTTGCTCCTTGCGAGTCCTGACGCCATAACCGATGCTTCGGCATCGTCAAAATCTACACCACCAGCAATTTCCTTGAAGCAATGTATCCCCGTGCTTTTTTCGCTCTTATCGCACATCACCGATGTGATTCTCCCTAATTTATCCTCGGTTGTGCCCTCGAGGAAATGCGGCCTCGTATGGCAACACTTATCACCAATTTCCTGCAATACAGTCCATAATCTCTTGCTATTTACTGGATTTAGCCGCCAGGAATTTACCCCCACATGTCTGCCGGTTTTGTGGGCATTTATTTCTGGAATTTTGTCCCAGTTTACCGCCACCCCTAGCGCCCAACTGCTCTTTGCCCCTGTAGTGTTGGAAACATACAATCTTCTCCCACTTCTTCTTGAATTGGATTCTGCCAGTGGTATAGGCCCAAATTCCCCATCAATGCAATCGTTCCTCGCGGAAAATGTCTGCTTCCTCAACATACAATTACAGCACATGCT
>JAJMAK010000258.1:0-23402 GCA_030572615.1 Metschnikowia lachancei | reverse complement strand
AGGCGTGGATATTTTCGAAGTGTGAGTATCAATTTCTGGCTTCTGGGAACTGACCTGCTTCTTCTCTATACATTTCCTAATTATCAAGATTCCCTTTTTCAGGCAGAGTAGCGGCAATATTAAATCAATTATGATTCATCGTCGTCATTGAAGTTACAGCCTGATTTACCATATAAGAAGTCCCTACGATACGCTACGATCGTAGCGTATCGTAGGCTACGACACAATGCTACGGATACGCTGCGAAGTGCCCTGGCTATGCTACGGTGTGTAGCTACGAATCCGTAGCGTTCGCGTTTTGAACATCTCTGCCCCAACTTGAGTCTCTAATCTTTCCTGAAAACATACAAGTATATATTGCCTCACCAAGAAAGTAGGGCCAACAAAGCTCGCCCCAAAGCCAATCATGTTGTAATTACAGCCTTTTAAAATCTATAAAATTTAGGCTTCAACCGGAACTTGATATATTGTAAGTTCCAGAATTTGTACGTCATTGATTTGCCTTAGTCATGTCTGATCAATGCATAGTCCCATACCACCAGTGTAGATTAAAATTAGTAAAATGCGAAATTAAGCGAAATATATTTTGAGCTATATTTTGATATTTTTACTAATTACTAGATGTCGATATTGACTCGGTGAAAAATTTAGTAAAAATATGTATCCTAATATATCGAATCGATGTATGTAAAAAACTAGGCTATGTCCAGGTGCTTCAGCCCTCGCTACAACTACGACTAGCGTGTTCAAATGGCATCAGTAGAGCCCGAGCTTAGGCCTGGGCACTATTTGAAGGTACTGAGGTACAGAGACTAACAAAGGAGCATATTCGAGGCGAAGCTGACTGGAGAGCACCGGCCCAAACAATGAGTATCATCAGGATAGTGGGGGTCTCTCAGCAGGGAGAGCAACACCAGTGATCAACAGGTTAATTGTCTACTACGCTGAATGGTAGCCGACTAACTAAAGAGCTCCCAAATAAGCGTAGACTCGTGCAAGAAAGTTGGGCAGTCCTAGTTGGACTTTTGCGATATACAATGAGACATCGTTGATGGTATACGCCAAACTCGAGGATAAAAGAAGGGGTTCACGTAGTTTTCAGTTAGTTCACCAAAAACCAAGACTCGATCCGAGTACGATCAGAATCTTGGCCATTCTCAAGGAGAGAAGCTTACTCAGAGACGAAATGAGCATCCTCGATGATTCTTTAAATGGCATCCAAGTGAACGGAGGGAATGCTCAAGATAGCGTAACGGCCGCGGTCCAAGTTTCTGGAGAAGTGAGCTAAATTGAGTGAGTTTTGATCTCAAACAAGGATGAAAAGGAACTTTGAGTTTTTATAATAGTTCCTTGAAGTAATTTTTTTTTATATTTTAATTGTTTTTTGTGTTTTTGTTGAAAGAGGCTCAGACTAGAACTTTACTAGAGAGAGTGTGTGCTGCTTGAGCGTGCTATCTCCGGCTGAATCGGCCTTCTCTTTACAAAGTGCCCGCTAATCAAGGAAATTGGATTTTTTACACACCTGAATAAAGCCGGAAGCATTGGCTCTGTAGATTATGCTGTTCCGGTCCGGGACGATGTCTAAAAAACACTTGTACGGGGGAGAGGAGGACCAGCTCCCCTGGCTTTCAAAAAAATATATATAAAAAAAATATCGATAATATATTTTTTATATATTTTTTTAGTTAAAATAAAATTTAACTAGATATCGATATTAGCCAAAATGTCCAAAATATATTATATAGTAAAAAACGTAGTCGATATATCCATTTCAATCAACACTGACCACTATACAAACAAGACAGATATTCTGAACAGCATCTTATCATAACCCATAGTTGTTGAAAAGCCCGTAACGAAAAAAAAAAAAAAAGCTTTCTTACAAAAAAAAAAAATAGGTAAACTAAAATAGCATGTCTTTTGTTGCCAATTTGCTTTGTAGTGTATTTGTCTATTTGGTTAATTATCTTTTGGGCTGTGCACTACCGCCTTACACCACTGTGCATGAGTCCATCACCACTGAACATCGGAACGACCCATTGCCTCAAAAAGACATCAACATCTACAAAAACCAACTAATTACTTCGTGTTTTCTTAAATATACAACCAAAATGGATCCACACGAAGAGCAAGAACAAGAAATCGAAGTGCTTCGGTCGATCTACCCGGACGAGCTCACGGTTTTATCGGAAACGCACTTCACCATTCACCTCAATCTAGAAACCTCGTCAGATAGAAAACATGCACTCTCGCTCGATGTCAAGTACCCGGAAACGTATCCTGAGGTTCCCCCTGTGCTAAATATCAATATTGCTGAAGTTGAAGACGATGCTGAGTCCGACTATGACGATCTGGACGACGATGATGATGCACCTGAACAATTTGTCAGTTTGGCCGAAACCATTGATTTTGAAAAGCCCGACTTGGCTTTCTTATTGGAAAAGATCAATGAGGAGGCAGAGATGAATATCGGAATCCCATCGATTTTTGCCGTGGCTGCCATCTTGAAGGATGAGGCCGAGCTTTTATTCCAAAGAAAAGTCGATCTGGCACAAAAGGCTTACGATGAAGAGCTCTTGGCCCGCGAGGCCGAGGAGCAGAAGAAGTTCAACGGTACCAAAGTGACCCCTGAATCTTTCAACAAATGGAGAAGCGAATTCCGCGCTGAAATGAGGATAGAGGCCAGAGACAAGGAAAGATTCGACAAAATGCACAACGGAAAAATGACCGGTAGAGAGATCTTCGAGAAGGGTCTTGCGGGTGAGATCGATGACGAGCTTGGTGACCTTCCTGAGTCCGTGGCAAAGATAGAAGTATGAGTCCGAAAATGTAAGGCTTTTTTGTATGTATGTATTCTAGCATGATATCCCGCATAATCGATAGCATCCAGAAAACAAACATTTGGTATTCCTGTGTTGGTCCTTGTTGACACTTGCTGACACTTGCTGCCCTAATTGATTCGGGAATGATATACAAAATGATCTGATCACGAAATGTCGGACTCACAAGTCTTTTTATACGGATTCATATATCATCACTACTCCAAACTTGAAATCCATTGCCAAATCTTCATCACTTCGCCATGGACTTCCAAGAGCTCGTGCTTAACATTGGTATTCTGATCAACCTTGTGACTTACAGCTTGCCAAAGCCGCATCTTATATGCGAGGTTGTCTTCGTTGCTGAGAATCAAGTCGCGAAGTTGAACCGAGCCAATGAACTCTGGAAGCTCGCGAGATCCACGACCTAATTTGGCCTGTCTCCGGAGCTTATTGAGCACTTCATTATAAATGGTGTCTACTTTGCGAGTGTAAAGCTTGTACTGCTGGTATTTCCAGTAGCAGCCATACACAATGGCGAATAAAACGCCAATCACTGTCAATGTCTTCTTAAACCGTAAGGCCAAGTTGAGAACAGTATTTGACATCATGCACTGGAAACTGACGTGCGATAAGGACGTTGATCGAAAAACCTTACTCTCGTGGTGCGTCTCTGTAACAGTTTCGTTAGCTTCAATGGGGGATGCAACGAAATGATTTGCGTATCTGACCTGAAAATGTTAGTATATAGCTCTTAGCTTTAAAATGAAAAATTAATGAAAAAGGGTAACTTGCCTTACAATTATCTCCGGTTCTTTCTCCAATTCCACTACGGAACGGTCCCATAATTCTTCGAATTCTTCTTCTGTGATGTAGGGAGCTTTCAATGCCAACAAAAGGTCATGGAGCTCAGATATTTCGAGCCCAGCAGTGAGGTCATCCACATCAGACCGACCACAATTTTGGTTAGCATTACGAGCCCTTAATAAATCAAGCGCCACGTCGATCATGATTTCGATCTTCTCTGCTTTCTTCGTGTCGGGTATACATTTTTGGGCCTTGAGATTAAAGTTCGGCAAGTAATCATAATACCATGGGGCCGAGACGACAAAGTCATCGTAGCATGCAATCTCTAGGCGGGGAAAACACCTTGCATGTTGCGGACACTCAACACAGTCAGGCTTGAAGTTCGAATCCAAGTAGTCTCCAAGAGCAACCAAAATTCTAGAATTTTCTGGAGTGTCGGGAATAGTTGGCCGGTTGATCTCCCTACCGCAATATCCGACGAGGAATGTTTGCTCACGGTACCAATACCCAAGAAGAAGAACAGCAACTAGACTCAACCAGACAAACAAATACATTACTGCTCGCAAAATAGAAGGTCTTGTCGCGGGTTTACCAGTTTGGTTCCGAGTCCGTGAAGGCTTTTTGTTGCTGCTTTCGTCAAACTTGACAGAGCTTTTCTTGTGTGAGAAATCCAAAGTAGAGTTAGCAGGTTCGTCATCTTTTTCGTCATCCGTTGAGAGTTCATCTTCTAGAAAATTGACGCTAGTATTACTGCCTGTTTTCTCGGAGCGCTCGCTGCTGCGTGATAACAACTCCAGAGGAACGATAATTGGTCTTTTTGGCGTAATGGACCTAGTCCCTTTTGTCTTTGGCTGAATGCTGTTGACGTCTATATTCAAGAGTTTGGCCAATTCTGCCTTTTTGTCCATTGTAGAGACTGTGTCTTCACTGCTAGTTTCTCGTTTGAGTTTCGAGAGTGCGGAGTCGAAGCTTTGGGCTGCAGAGGTACTCGATCTCGCAGAGAATCTGGCCGATTGTGGGCGTGTGTGTGCGTCAAAAGACAGCTGAGACTTAAACCATATACTTGGCTCATCCGTCAGATCGCTAAGCACGGTAGACGAATCCGAAGAGGGCAGGTCGTGCGAGACTTCCTGTAAAACGGGAGTTTCGATTTGAGGTTTGAAGTCCGGGGCCCTTCGCTGGATTGGAGTCCTCAATTTGGCGCTGCTTATATTCAGGGAAACCTGGGCAGCAGGGGACTCGTTGACTGAATCAGAAGTCCCGTGTTGAAATACAGGCCCGGTTTCAGGCGCGGTTTCAGGCACAGCTTTAGAAACAGCTTCAGAGACAGATTTAGGTACAGTTTCAGGCAACGGATTAGAAACAGGATCAGATCTGACTTGAAGTTCCCCGTTGGCAGCAACCTCAGGCACACCTTGGCTCATTCGTGGAGACTTCAAGGGCTTCGTAAGGGGGCTTTTTGGAGAGCTTGGAACCGCCTGCTCAGCAGTATGCTTGTGCTTTTTCCTTCTCGAAGAGAGTATTTCAGGCTCCGAGTCCGAATCCACTTCAAAGATATTGCCTTTAGAAGGTGTTGTTGTGATCTTTAAGTCGACCTCATCAAGCATAGACTTTCTCTTTCTCAGGTGGGAGGCACTCGGCGAGAGATGGCTTGTTTTGGGCAGTTTCTTGGGTGTGGCCGAAAGAGATTTTGGTTGCGTTTTAGGAGATTTTTTGCCAAAGAGCGCATTGGGTGACTCTGCATTGGAGCTTACTTGTTTCTTATGGGTCAGTTTCTCTGACCCGATTTCGACAACGTCCGCAGGAGAGTCCTCGATTCTGAATGTTTCAAGAAGCTTCAAGCTTGGCTTTTCTTCTCTGATAGTTTCAGTCTTTTCGGCATCCCGAGGTTTTTGAGTCTTTTCGGCATCCCGAGATTTTTGAGTCTTTTCAGCATCCTGAGATTTTTGAGTCTTTTCAACGTTGTTGCTAGTTTTCCGGTGAGACTTCTTTCTTATGGGCTTCTCGTGACTCAAATCAAAAGCAGGCAGGTCGGAAACGTCGAAAATCTCCTCGGGTTCATCAGTTAAATCTTCAGCTTTGTTCTCCAAGCGCTCCTTCTTTGATTTCCTCTTTTTCTTGTGGTGTTTGGCTGCCTTTTCATCCTCGGATACCGATCCTGCCGTCACAGCAGGTTCTTTTCGGGAATTGCCGATGTGTTTATGGAACAACTCAACCAACTCGGATTTCTTTGCATTGGAGGGGTATTCAATTCCATTATCGAACAAAATTCCCCGCAATTTGGCCACTTTGATGGTGTTTGGATCGAAATCTAGAACAATTAGTATACGTGTATTCACAATGGGCGGCTAAGGGACCTTGGGATGGTCATTTATGAGTAAATTAGGAGATTTTTTCCTGATTAGTCGTACACCTTAACCCATAATAGCCGCTTATATACATACTATCTTCAAGGTAATATTCATCCATGGTTCGGGAATTATTTACAGAGAAGAACGAGTTGAAGAAGCAAAACAATGAATGTAGAACGAAGTTGCAAGTTGATGTTTATGTGCGGGTTTGCGTGTTTTCTGCAGGACTGTTTATGGGATGATGTGGTGATGTGTGGTGATCATTGATGTGTGGTGATGTGTGGCGGTGGGAGTTTCCTCGATATAACGATTATTTGTTTTCTTCCAATTAAATACACAAGTAACTTAGAGAGGGGGGCTCTTTTGGTGGGGAAGTATTATAGCCGGGTAAGTTTCCAAAACTCCACAATCTTTGAACAACACTACCTTCGAATAGTGCTACTGACCAGCGATGTTGGTTACGTTCACACAGTGCTCTTAACTATTATGGCGATTCGCGTATTACATAGTGTAAACTAAGCGGTGCGGATAATTTAGAAAGGGCCCTGAGGAAGTATAAATTACTTACACAATGGGAGCATCAACGCAATATTGGATTTCTTGTCTGATGATTAAGCACGTGTTTTCAACGTAATCAAAACGTTCACTTTCGAGCCATACAATCTAGTGGGCCTTGTTCCAACTTCCACCCAGGGATCACGGGTATCGAGGACAGGCGGATTGAGACAAGATAAGGGAGAGAAATAATATGACGATAAAAGAGGTACATGATATCAGGGGGGACATTCTATTTGTCGAAGTAATTTCCTCTAGTCTTTTTGCGAATCTGAAACCTTTCATTGTGGATAATTTTGTCGAATTAATAAAAACTTGCGTCTTTGCAAGCAATATGGAGCTGGTTTACGGTGATATACTAGACAGTAACTTCTACTACACGATTTGTCCAACAATAATAATAAAAAACACCTTCTTGGTTGAGGTATATAGAAGATTTAAATGAAGAATCATTCATCTCTTCACTCCATGTTATGTGAATATCGATGTTAGTTAGGGGAAATTCAACAAATCACTTACCCTATATCATCATTGACGTCGAGATGATTAATTATATGGCTAATCACTCACTTTTTCCTGTATTTGGCTCACTTTTACTATTTATTTTATAGAATGATTATAAGCATAGATATTATATTGAGTTTAATTGAGGTACTTTATTTAGTTCATGATGATCACACTTGCAATGATAAACTTTAGTATCTTGAAGAAAAACACTCAGTAATAAAAGTACCCACTCTGAGCCCTGAATTTGCAACCCTAACTTTTTAAATAGCATATCGGATTTCATATCGAATCGGACATATTCGACGGCTTTCATTCACTTATTTGCTTTTACACGCCCAATTCCATTCACTCATGAAAGACTTCCTAATTTTAAACGTGAGAAAAATTAATTTAGGAGAGTTGGGCACCATTATTGATGCAAGATTCCCATTATACATGTCCATATCGAAGTTGATGCCCGTTGTCCTTTTGACGAAGGAATTAGTGGATATTCTGATATACACAGAGAGCCAACAGAATACCTCTTTCTACTTCATGTCAACTAAAACATTAAATTTTTATATAGGGTTCTATTAGACGAGAGCCCCTTTACTTTCGAGTATGAAAAAGACAGAAAACAACAATACTTGTTTTGCATCACACATATCAAGTTCAGGTTTCGACCAACCATCGTGAGAGTAAACTCCCTCATATGCTCCTTCAAAGGTACCCATCGAGATACAGGTACGACTTCGCAAGCATGTGCAATTTGGAAACATCCTCTCCGACAGCCAAGTCAGCATGACCCGTGGCCCCCGAAATCTCAACGTGAATGGGAAGCTCTTCCAATAATTCCAACCGGGGATCGTCGTCTACGTAGTTTATGTGCAAATTGAGCTGAGTTTGCTCACACAAACCCCAGTTCAACTGGTTCAACAAGTTTGCAAGGATCATGAACCGCGTGGAGTTCTTGCTGGAATCCTCATTGTCAGCCTGGTAGGTCACCGAAAACTTCTTTAACGTATGTGCACCCAAGCGCACCAACTTCGTGTTCTCATACAACTGTGCGAGCTCGTGCGCATCACTATTTCCTGTCTCGACTATAGTTATGTGGAGCTCCGAGAGCTTCATCTTGTTGATTCTAAAAATCCCGTCACGCGAATCTTTGGTGGCACAAATGCTGACACCTGTCTTCGTATTTCCGCCAAAACCGACCTCCATCGCTTCAATCGCTTTCTGGCATGCTGTTGACACAACACGAGTGGCCTGCATTTTTCAAGAGACTAAACTTCAGATTTCGTGTGCTTCTTCCGTTTTTTTGTGTGCTCTTTTTGAAAATAAGAACGATAACCGAAAGGCGATTTCTGCAAATCAAATTTCTTATCGTAGCTTATTTGATTTTCCAGTCTCCTGAAAATATCCGGACAAGTTCAAGAAGTTGCTCACTTATTCTTAAGCGCTGGAAAGTACCTTCGATAAGAAGTTTATAATATTCTTTTTGTGTATATCTATCACAGATACTAATATTTCACGGAGAAAGCGATGTCAGTAGTTTAAAAAGCTGATGGAGATCTTGTTGGCAAAGATGGCAAACGAGATCATAGACGGCGGGAAGATGATCGGAGAATAATCAATAAAAACAAGGAACAAGTGGGGTGTGATTTGTTATTTGGGCTGGAAACAGATTTAAGTCAAAATTCGTAACATGAGCGGGTAAAAAATGAGGAGTGAGGGGCGTGCGCCGCACACGATTGGATCGGGTCAAGCTTCCGTAAACGGGAATGTGGCTTTTGTGGGCATTGCGTGAGTCACGTGTGCAACTCTGGCTCAGCCGCTCAGCACTGAATGTTATCGGACACGTGCGGGACCTGAGCTGAACTTATCATAGTTCTGTGTAACCTGATTTTGCTGTTCTAGCTTCACAGAATCAGAAATACCATTGAACGGCATTTTGAACGCCATGGTGGACTGATCATCTCTTCTCTTGATAGTGTATTCCTTGAATCAGTGACGAAGGAAAAGTGTAGCAAGGCAAGGCATGATGGATAGAGAATAGGGTCGAAAATTTGAAAATACCGTCTTCATAATCAGCATCATTTGGCATAATTATGTTCTTATATCACAACATTTTGGGTTTCAACAAGTTTTTTTTCTTACCATTAGTGCAAAATCAGATTAAGCATATTTTTTAGTTCCCTGCCCAATAGTTCTTGATTAGTCATTTATATAAACAAAATCTGTTCGAAATAGAAATAATGATGTTGCCCTCTAAGAGAGGTTTAAGAGAGGTTGCCGCTCTTCCAAGACGACGGTGCTGTTATGTGCTGTCATGAACCCATTTTGTGACAAATCACGAAGAAATTAGGTTGACAATGTTGAATAAAATAACGGGGAAAAAGATACGCCAGATGAACTAACTATTCTATTTCAAATACACACCCACAGTTGGTTTCATTGAAGTTCTGAAAACATTCTGTGTTCTTTTTTTTGAAGAATCATCTACTATTAATGGATTCATAGAGCATATCTGTTTGGCTGATGATTACGCATACACACCCTATTGCCATGTGAGTCAGGGTTGCGAAATGCGACGTAATGACGACGTATCATGAAAATACGAAACAATGCCTTCGTTTTCGTGTTGCCCTTTACGAAAGTCCACGATTTACACGAAAATACGACGTAGTACGATAAAATATGAAACTCGTTGAGAGCCTCACAAAGTCCGCGATATCTGGTACCACTTCTTTCAATACACAATGCTATATATGTAGCTATAATCACTTGTTAAGTCGTCATAGTTATATGAGTATGTAAATTGTTTACCTTGGTGATTAGTCTTAACCAGCCTTAGAGCCTTGACTAGTCTAAAATCCAAACTATTCATCTAATTTAACGGGATCCTTATCCAACTGTCCAACAAACTAAAGACTCAATTTACGAACGGGAGCAAAGCTTTCATTGAAGCCTATTTCATATGCAGGTTATCGATGTTTTCCTGAAGCACGGAGTAATATTAGGAGGACCTTGCGGCATTGACTTTTTTTTGATATCCTATAGTAGGTAAATGTTGATTTGAGAAACACTCCGCGGGAGATTTTCTGTTTTTAATCTCCTGCTTGAGCAGGGGACACGTATTCCCATCAGTTTCTGAGCAAGATGGGACATAGAAAATTAGAAGCAGGACTACAAATTATAATTCTTAAAAACGAAAATGATTTTCGTATTTCGTAACTGCGACCTCGCAACCCCACTGCACCAATCCTGTCCTTCCTATTACCCACCCACGTGACCAACCACGTGACTTGACAACCCCGAGCTATTCACGTACATCGTTTCGCGCTTGATTCTTCCGGGCCGCATAAAAATTTTCAAAAAAAATAACGCCCACACACATACACATTTGCGTTATATGTGTGTTCAAAGGAGTCATTTGCGTAGGGTACGTGTCGTCATTGCAGATGCATCGCCAAATCCGACTCCTTCGTAGTCTACACTTCAAACGTGGGGGGGTCTTTTTGTGGCAAGGTTGCTATTCACCATGGATATTGTTTCCATGGAGAAATATGCCGTCTTGGCGGGAAATAAGTTTTTTTTTTTCTTTTTCTTTCCACTTGCTAGTATGCTTGCGGTTTATTCGTCACTATGCTTATCATCACGCTTATAAAAACCTTTTTACTATGTTTATAGAGCGAACGATACAAGGCGCGGGCGCGGCCTCACATGAGTTTTTACGGCTGTTTCAAAAATATGCTAAGCCCCCCCCCCCCCGTAGGCTGTGTTTCAATATTCATGATATCCCGTCATACTCTTTTTTCTGGTGTTAGTGCTATGTAACTTCTATTTTCAAGTCTTCAAGGGCACAGGCCTTGGTCGCGTCTTGGCAAAAAGCAAACATTGCTAACACCCCCTGCCAGTATGCACATTTGGCTGCATACGTACCGATGCACTCAAAAAAAGGCCAATGATTTGAGAAAGAAAGGGATGAAAAATTCAACGGGGCGAACATTGGCCTCACCCCTTGATAGCCATGGGCATGGTATCACCCGAGCAAATGCGCCCGGAAAGTTGCCCGATGGAAAATGATGCGTTCCCAATGCGTGCCCCATGTATTCGACAATGTAGCGAAGTCTGTTCTGCCATTTAGGCGAAATAGGTTTTCAAGTCCGTTCCAGTATTTTGTTAAATACTATCTCGATATACCCCCGGAAAACTAGCGGGATAATGACCTCACAATTCTACATCTCGCTAACTAACGGCCAATTATGATGTTGCAGAAATACTTTATTGACGTAAAAAGTTTTCGTAATGCAGCATCGTTCCGTAATACATTCCGAAAACTTTTGCCTCCTTGGATCTTGTTTATTCCTGCCTACTTAATTGTCACCTTTCACCCTTATATATATATGCACACCGATGAACACCTCCTTATTGCTCACCCAGGCTCCCTGCAGCGTTGAATTTATTGGTGTTTTCAAATTAATTCATGTTGAATACTTAACAAACTTACCGGCACTAAGACCAAAAGTATTTGTTTGTGTTTTTTGGAAGAAACCGCAGATCCAAGGACATTTTGTAATGCAACAAGTTTGAAAAAACTTTCGCTATTGGAATTCGGTTTTTTGACAAATCCGAACAGTAAAGTAAAGCCGGCGATATTCCTGTATAGCTTTTCCACGGATCGTTAATGCATGCATACCAAACGACGGGTGCTTACCATCATTATCAGTACGTCGTCCGGTACGAAAGGGAAGATCGGTACACCTCTATCTCGACAGAATGCGGCTCAAGCCCTAGGCCCTAGAGTCACTCTCGGGCTTCGGCTTCTGTTTAAGCTATTGTATGCACTGTTAATAGTTTTGCGCTCTGAAATTTCAATTCTCGGACCCAAAACTCATACCCGGACCAAACAAATATTCTCTTCCATTGGAATGCATCAAGGCCAAGTTTTTGAAAAATGCAACAACGTTTTGTCTTCGCTTAATGTTGGGCTTTCAGGAGGTGGCCAATGTTTTTCGAAGGAGGGGGCCGTGCACACAGCCTCGACAGCCTCCACTTTGTCGGAATGTATAAACGAGCAAACTACCATTCATAAGTACATTGGTCGTGCGAAGCTCAGAATAAGTGGCGAGGCTCCACTTGCCAGCGCATTGTTTAACACAAAACAAAAACAAAGAACGAAAGGTAAACAAAGATGAAGACAACAAAACAAGTTAGAAATTATAAGAAACCAAGAAGTTTAAAGTCTCAATAAAACTTAGATCTACGATAATGAAGTCCAAAACAATGCAAAAAGGTATTTTTCGACATATTTCACGGTAAGCGAACGAAGCTCGGATCGCCCCCTTAGCAGACAGAAAACCACTTATTTCGATGCTTGCTCAAACCGAAGCTGAAGTTTTTTCGGCTATATATTCCATCTGACTTGCGTGCAATATGGTAGAAAACAAATCACATTCTTTTAAAACTTCCAGGCGTGGGAAAACACAATAACAAAAAAAAAAAAATACAGCACCGGAAGAGACAACAAATTAACGTAAAAAGTAAAAACAAGAAAAGTCTCTCTGGAAATGTCACGTTGCTAATGTGTATATGCAGTACGACCTCCACCTTGCATGCGATCTCGGGTGATAGTTGGCAGAAAATTTTGCGCCTATGTAAAACCTTTTGCAATTGCTATGGCATTCGTGGCAAGCCCAGCGCCGCGGACCAAAACAAAAGAAACGAATGCTTATTCCTCTCCAACTGCATATTCTTTCGTCACAGTGCTGAAACGCCCTTGCTAGTGCATATCCAGATCTCCCACTTTACGAAAAGAAAAATTGCCCAGCTCGATTGGAGGAGGCACCGGCTAACCGAAGGACCCAAAGCGGTGGATCACCTTTCAAGCTAGAGACGGGCGAGCCTCGCAATTTTTTGTCTTTTTCACCCTCGTGCATTTTGAGACTGATGGGGGGTGGGGAGTGTATGATAACTCCGGAAGTTTTTTTTTGTTTTTTGTTTTTTGTTTTTGCTTCTCTCGTATACGCCCCGACATTCGCTAAGTCTGACTTACATAGACGGACCCACGCGAGAAAAAGTTCATTTTCCTTTTTCGTTTTTCCTTCGCGCTAGGGCCGCAGAAAAAAAAGGAACAGGGGTGGCATGTTTAAAGCAACTTTACCCGAATTCGGATGTACATCGTTCCGAGTTGCAGAAGGCGTCACTCACATTGCGCATTTCCCTTTAATAACGAAAACAGAGCAACGGTCGGGAGACCTTGAGTTTGTGGGAATTTCGTCCCTTTTCGTGTTCGCCTATTTTCGGTCAATGCACCCAAAGCAATTTCAAGATTCAGTTTGCCCTTTTACCTTCGAGCAAATACAATGGCGTGCACAATGGCAGGGCCTTGCCAAGATTGGGTGTTGGCGTATCTGCACACAAACCACAGGCCACCTTTTTTCTCTAAATTCCATTTCAAGATACGGAGGGCAATCCCAAGAGAGCTTCCGCTTAAGGCCACTCAAAACAAAAAAGATAAAATCGAGGGCCAGAAGAGAGGCAACCTTACTTTCAATTCCCACACTTTGTTTGAGTTGAAGTGTTCTTTTGTTTCTTCCAATTTAAAGGCCCGGTTTATCACTGCGAAGTATGATGCCGTGTATGAAACTTGTTTTGAGTTTTTTCCATGGTTGAGAAAAAAATGCACTTTTAAATTCTGACGTTGGCGGTACCTCCCGCATTCAACACCTATACCAAATCATATATCCTAGGGGGGATTCACAAACGTCCCATTTCAGCTGTGTTTTGCGCGCTGGTGAAGTAGAGGAGGAAAAATAGGGGTTATGAGTTTCATGGCCTAATTTTTCCACTTGTGTGCCCATGTAAAACTTTTCCCTCTGCGGAGTAAAGCATAGGGGAAAAAAAAAAAAAAAATAAGCAAAGCAGAGCAATGTTCCGACATAGACGTCCTGCAGTCGTGCACACAAAACCAACAAAACAAAGTTGGCGCTAATGTACACCTTGCATACTTTCGCAGGATACTCTGGGTTTGGGTTTCTTCTGCCAGCTGCGTGTCTGTAGGTACAGCGAGAGTGGAGGCACATTCAATGCACAACCCCGTGCGCCTAGATGCCCAGGCCACACAATAACCCAACCAAATTTGTTCCCGTTCATGTTTAAATTCTAGGGGAGTCCTCCATTTTTTCCGGGAAAGTTTTACATCACACTTGTCAGCTATAACCAAAACTTTTCTCGGACCCTCCCCGAAGCTAATTGCAAGTGAAACGAGGCGTTTGAGCGGAGTGCACAGCCCAACTGCCTTAATGCGGTATTGCAAATGCAAGTTGAGGTGCTTACTCTCTCTGGCCCCGAGTGCCGCACGCATGCTTGCATATACGTTATGAGCTTCTTGTCGATCCCGATTTCTACTGGCACATCTCCACCCATATATAAAACTCAAAGTGCTGCTCCACCGGCAGGTCGAATATTTGGCACTACTTTCGGTCTTTGGATCTCACCACGTTGTTTTTTTTGTTGTTTTTTGTTTTATTTTGCCCATAACATTTGACTGGTCTCAACTTGTTTAACTTAGCGGTGGTCTCATTTGCCTCGTTCACTAATTGTGCAATTTAGACTCGGCCCACTTCTAATTCATATTCTACTCATATATTTATACCCCTACGCAGCCAAACTCATCTAGATTCCCCCACATTCACTATGCCCCAGCTTCCTTCTGTATCTGAGTTGTTGATTGGAGCCCATAATCCTGCTGCTGGTCCAGAGATTAGGCCCGATACCCATCTACCCCAGAGTTTTTCAGCCGCCACCTCACTGCCGAAAAAACTGTCGGAAACAAGCCCTAGACAAGCGGAAGTATACATCCAGCCACCGCCTGTGACATCAATGCACTCGGCCGGTCCGCCCGCAAAGGTTTCTCGTGTTTCTCTGGGGCTGCTCCAGATGTATCCTAGCATGGCGCCCACCAGCTTGTCTGAAGCACCGCATCATCAAGTGCAAGTGCAAACGCAAATGCAAAATCACAACCAAAATCATAGTCAAAACCACAATCACAATCACAACCACAACCACATTCATAGTCATATCCCCGAACACCCCAAAAGTGCACCCAAGGAAATGTTTGCCGTGCCCAGCACCAATTCTAGTGGGCGCAACTCCATTTCTAGCGTGGGTCTGGACCCACATGGGCCCACTTATATAGGATCGGTGGCTCCTTTTTCAGGCTCCCAATTGGACTACTTCAATTACCGAGAAAGCCAGCGTGCTCGGCATATGCTGCTGCAACTGCTGCTGCATCTGCAACTGCTGCTGCCACAACTTCAATACAGACAACGCCACGGTTCTTCTGCCGGTTTGACGACCCGGGCTACCCTGTACCATAGTCTTGGCTCACTGGACTCGGTCACGCGTGTTCGGTCAAGGCTGCCCCCAGGAGATTCACCCACGTATCGCCCGCGCCCAGCATCGTTTTCCTTTGCTCCTGGCCCAGTGCCTGTGGGCGCCCCTGGGGTGTACAACCCTCACATGACACAACAATATAACCTTCCCGGGCCCGGGCCAGTGCCACCACAAGCCCAGGTTCCCATCGGCGCTCCGCCTGGCGCTCCATCCGGGGCTCCATCCGGGGCTCCATCCGGGGCTCCATCCGGTATTCCGGCTCATTTTTCGTTCTACAATGGCCCCACTGCAGGCAGTGGCTACGCCCCCAATTTCCTCCAGACTGGAATGCCCGGTCATCCGCTTGGAACTGTTTCTGGGTCTGTTCCTGGCCAAGGTAACATGCCCTACAATCCGCAGTTGAGTCCCAGGACGGTTGGAGGTCCTCCGCCTTCTGGCCTGTACTTCCACATGGAGGGCATGGTGCCGGTGCAGAACGCACAAGGCCGCCAAAGCCATCACCACGGGTCGGTGTCGTCGGACGAGTTTGCCATGCTTGCCGCCGACCCCAACCATGCCCTCATCAACAAAAGATGCATCATCAAGCGCAGAACGCGGACCGGGTGCCTCACGTGCCGCAAGCGCCGTATCAAGTGTGACGAGAGAAAGCCCCACTGCTTCAACTGCGAGCGCTCCAAAAAACTCTGTCTTGGCTACGAGGCTACATCGGGCAACAACAATAACAGTAATAATAGCAGTAGGCTGGGCAGTATCATCAAGCCCGACTCTTGTCATCCCGAGCTGCCTGCGGTCGAAAGACACCGGTCCTCGGTGCATGACTTGATGTGATTCAGTATATACTTGCATTCTAATTCTACATTGGGCCATGTATGATGGTATCCAAACGAGTGATTTTCTATTCTTTTTTCTTTTTCTTTTTCTTTCTTGCTTTTCTACTTGCTTTACTTCTTGCTCATCTTTCTCACGAACGATGGACCTTCAAGTTTTGATGGTGCTTATCACTACAAGACTTCTTCAACAGACAAATCGCCCGAAAGAATTTTCGGTCGGAGGAAAGGCCCCGCTTACAACTTCCCACCAGACGGTTAAAATTCAGTTCGCCCTTATCATATTGATTAATTGGCTTGTCCTTTGTTTAGCTTTGTTCAGCTTTGTTTCGCTTTGTTCAGCTTTGTTTCGCTTTGTTCAGCTTTGTTCAGCTTTGCTGTGTTTCTTCTCTTGTATTATTCTCTTATTTTGTTTTACTCTACTTTTTTCCCTTCAGTTCTTGCCGAATGCTCCCCGCAGCGGACGGAATCAAAAATGCCTCTCCACGGCAAAGTTCGGCCCGCTCAAAATTCTATGACTCTTGGCCGTGAAATCTGTCGGGTTTTTCCGTCCTCTTCCCCACAGGTTGTTTTTACGATCCACCAAGACGCCGCACTGACCGGCCATCCGTTTGCAGGTGGAATTTGAGGTCTCGCCAAACCCCCACAAGGCGTTTTTTGCCCAAAGCCCATGGGCGATCAGAAGTTTATTTGGAAAAATACTGGTTTCGGGGTTACGCCCCAAAGTAGTAAGATACTCTATTTTGTGCTTGTGATGGATACCGAAGCCTGCTGCACTGAAGGCAAAATGAAATCAAAACGAAACCAAAACGAAACCAAAACGAAACCAAAATCAAACCAAAACGAGTGTGTTCTGCGTATTTATGTTTGCTCGAAAGCCTGCAGCAGCAGAGCAAGTTAAGAAGGCGTGCTTTCATTAAATCCCGCTGCGCATTCCGTTGACACTCTACCATGCCACCCTCCCTCGCCGATAGTTTCCCCAAGGTAAATCAAGACAAAATGCACAAAGGGTCGAGGCCGACATATTCATAGGCCTTACTCAAACACTTACAGTCTCACAGGTCCAGTTTCTTAGATATTCAGCTAAAATCATATCCGTATGCCTTCTGTTGACGCCTGATGTGAGATTTTCTAGATGTCTCTGAGACGACTCTTACGACCCCTAAGCTCGTCAAGTTGCGTCACCTTTATTCTTGGCGCACGAAAAATCCATCAGGTGCCTGTAAGGAGTGGCTTGTGTGCACACCCGCAGTGTTATTGACTTCCTCATGCGGTAGCAAGCCTCGAAAACACGCATGCGTATGCAGCTGGTACAGCAAGAAAAATACAAGGAGCTGAAAAAATTTCAGATCTGCAATACTCGCTTGCTGGCTCGTTTCTACACCCCCTCTACATTCTTGGCCGACTCCCACCATGTGACCATCAATAACAATCAATGATCATCAATAACAATCAAAAATCTTCAAAGATCTTCAATAACGATAAATCATCATCAACAATCATCAACAATCATCAACAATCACACGCATTGAGCTAACAGCCAAGAAGTGTCCGAGATTGGTGCCCCCACAATTCAAAAGTAAATACCATTTATGTATATCCTGTCCGTTACATCAAAGCTGCCTCGCAGTCGGTCGGGTAGCTTCCGCGGGTTCCGTCTCCTAACCATTCAAACACCCTTCTCCCGTTGCGCAAATTAATCCAAAGTAAGCCCATCTCGACAAATGCCTCTGGTTGTGCTAGCATTTTTTAACTCTCTACGCCTTTTCCATCTCTTGCACAACATAATCAAGAATGTAGGTCTCCTCAAGCATATCGTCAAGTCTCAGAAAGTGTCTCTCGTTGTATGGAATTATCAGATCAACAATCTTTCTTGTCTCGCCGTTCTCCATGTTGATCTTGTCAATAATAACCGAAAGCACCTTCTGGGCAATCTCAAATTGCTTGAAGTTGATGTTCCAGTCACGGATCTTCTTCAAGAGAGATACCATCTGGGTGGTGTCAAGCTGATTCATGGTGAGCTCGAGTTCCTTCGATCCCACCGCCAGTTCGTGGTCGTCATTGGCTGCAATCAGCGCCTTGACCACGTTGTAAACCCGCATCAGATGCTCTAAGGTCAACGCAAGCAAGAAAGCGTTGCTCCACTCGTTTTTGTTGATGTAGTTGGCCAACGACTGTTCCTGTTCAACCCGCTCCTTCTCTTTCTCTTCTCTCTGTAACATTAGTTCGTCGGTGTTGTCGGTCCAGAAACTCAAGTATCCATCGGCATCGGCAGAAACGACGCTAAGCCCGTCATTTTTCACGTCCAACGCCCAGATTCGGTTGCTGTGGTTGTCGAGCGTCGCCACACACTCACTCTCCTTAATATCCCACACTTTGACCAACCCATCGGCACCGCAACTGATGATTTGTTTGTTTTTGTTGGCAAACTTGCACCGCTGGACAGCGTTGGTGTGACCCTCCAACGTTTTCGTACATGAGTAGTCGTTCAACAGCCATACCTTGACGGACTTGTCTCCGGAACTGGTGGCCACGAGCTTATCGTACTGGCAGAAACTGATGTCCCATAAACCACGCTTGTGCCCACGCAAAATGCCCACGGTCTCGCCGGAATCCATGTTCCAGATCTTGGCGGTCTTGTCGAAAGATGCCGTAGCGAAAAGCTCGTCGTTCGGCGCGATGGCAACCGCGTTGATATCCTTATCATGCGCTCTTCTGGTGAACTCACTCGTCTTGACGGTGGCTCCTACTTCACGCGGAACCTTCCACTTCTTGACAGTTAAGTCAGCAGACGCGGTGATGACGAATCTGGGCACTTCGCCTGTGTTTGTGTTGATGTTTTTCGGTAATCCACATGCAGTAACGGCGCCGGCGTGGCCAGTAAATGTACAAAACACGTCAAACAGCTCTGTTTCGTCGTCGTATCGCCATAAGCGGGCCTCGTTATCCTTACTTCCCGTGAGGATCCAGAGCCCATCTTCAGAAACGTCCAAACAGTTGAGCAAGTCCGTGTGGCCCTCGCAAAGTTGCACGTTGAGCGGATGCAGAGGGTCAACCACTCTCAACGCTGGCGCGTTTGTGGCCATGGCCACCATATCCAAGTTGGGGCCCGCGTAGCGGATATCGGCAATGATGCCGTGGTTTCCGGCAATGTGTCGAGAGATGGGGATGTGAATCTCCAGCCCGATGATCTGCGGGTCCGCCACATCCAATTCCACAAGCGTCTGGTCACTGAGCACCATCCAGAGCGTGTCACCATCGTCGGTTTCGGCAACGTCGATCACCATTAACTCCTCCAGCGTCTCCAAAGGTCTGCGCGAACCTCCCATGGGTCTACCGGTATCAATGTCCCAGATTTTCAAGTGGCACTCGGACCCGGCGGTATAGAAAAACTTCTGGTCTTCAAACGTAATAAAGCCACACTTTTCCACCTGGTGGCGCACAGAGAAGGTGTTGACGATATTGCGCAATGCGTTTTTCTTATATATCACCACCACCTCGTCTCGGCCTCCGGTCATGAAATACTCGCCGTCCGCCAGAAACGCCACACCTCTCACGGCACCTCCGTGTTCGTTGCTGGTGGCCACACACTTGCGGCGCACAAGATCCCACACCTTGCATGTGCCCATCGTGTCACCGGACGCTAGCATCCAGTCAGCCGAATGGAGCTCGCCATGGAACGCCAACGAACAAATGGTTGTACCGTGCCCCTTTAGAGAGTGTGTCACATAGCCGCCGGCGATGTCCCATACACAAACAAGACCATCGGTGGCACCAAACGCAAAAAGCGTGGATGTTTGGTCAGCAGTAGCTATATATACTGGGGCAGAAAACTTGTACTGCTTCACTATATCTCCTTTGGAAACGTCATAGATGCGGAGCTGCTGGCTCTGAGACACCACCGCAAGACGCGATCCATCTGGCGTCAATGCAAGCGCCGTCACGGTTTCTCCGTCACCCTCGAGAGTATGCAAAACGGTATCTGTGGCCAAATTTGTCACCACGACATTTTCATTCATAGGCGTGGCCACGATGGGTGCGTCCCGGGCAAAAACCGCCAGGGTGGCGCCGATATAGAACGGCTCAACGTCTTGGGACGTATATGCACAACGTATTGGGTCAGCCATGTTCTATAATGATATATGACAACGCTTTTGTGTGTCTTTTAGGGATGCTTTTCGCTTATTAGACACTGCTGAAAAGTGAAGAATTATGTTCTTGATGTAAGGTGAGAGGGTTGTGTGCAGGCCGATGAGATGGGCTCGCTCTCAATCTCTAAAGGACATGGTGTACGGGTCTGCATTCAAGCAGAGTAGAAAGATTTACTGCTGCCAATCAAAAGATTACACGACATGTATAAAAGGTGGTTAGGTGGCGTGGAATATTGGTGAATTGGTTTTGTGGTTGAGGTGTTGAAGATTCAATTCATATATAGGTTCAGAATATTCCATAGGGTATCTTCTAGAAGTTCTTCTCTTCTTGAGATATGGACATGGTTGCATATATTCATCAACAATGAAGAAGGAAAATTATCATGTTTGCTTCACGAGCACAAAAAGTATGTTGAACGGAGTTTGAGTAAAGCTTTCTTATAAAAGAAGAGAGATAGGTGGCAAAAAGAAAGCCCGATGCGGGGCTCGAACCCGCAACCTTTTGATTGACCTTATGAAGTTTAAGAGTCAAATGCTCTACCGATTGAGCTAACCAGGCTTATTGGAAACTTACCAGATAGGCAAATATCATGTCGCTATTAAGCAAACGGGATTATTTGGGCGCCCAAATGACTTCACAACTGCTTCACATTGTCTAGAGTTGTACCTTATCCTCCTCATGCAAAATGGAACACTTCACGGTGATATTTACGCTCCATTCGATCTCGTGTCACACCGATGCAAAGGACGAATCAGAGTATGCGTTGGACACAATGGATAAATCAACGGCACTGGGCCCTGATGGGTTCAATATTCGGTTCTCAAAAGTTATTGGGAGGATATCGGACCCGTTCTTACCAGATAGTCTAATGACCTAATAGATACGGGTGTTCTTCCTGGTTGTTTCCAGAAGCTGCTGATAACCTTGATACCTAAAAATAATTTGGTGGAGTCAAAAGATATCAAGAATCAGCGACCTATCCTTATCCCATTCATGCATAAAAGTTTCCAAAGCAGTATGTCGGCGACTCCAGAAAGTTATGGATGTCCTTGTGGGGCCATACCAGAGGGGCTTTATTCATGACAGACGGATCAACCAAAATACTATGGAATTCTTCACGATGCTTGAGCGGCTTAAAGAAAGGCCATCATCGCCGAGTGACCGAAGGGCCCTTCTAATGATCGACTTCACTAAATCATTTGATGGAGTTTCCCATCAATATATGTACCAAGTTCTCATGAAGATGAGGCTTGGTTCATCTATGGTCAGATTGATCATGCTGATTTTGACTGATTAGGAAGCTCAGATCCTGGTTAATAATTGGGAAGGCAAACTTTTTCCTCTTCTCTGTGGTACGAGACAGGGAAATCCCTTATCGACTCTTATTTCCAACTTAGCGTTGGAACCGTTCGTGATGCATATCCAGGGATTGGAAGGGATTCCAATAGAATATGAGGGGATCTTCATTGAAAGGAATGAAATGACATGCGTTTGCTGATGATGTGAACATGTACCTTGGGTCAGAGGCAGATTATTCTAAAGTCGCTGGGGCCATTCGGATGTTTGAGAGATTGAGTAATAGTCGAGTTAGTGAAAGCAAGACTAAACTGATTGGGTTTCACGCAGACTATGCACAATATCAGCAGCAAATATTGCCATATCGGATATCCTCAATCGGACTTGAAATATCTGGGTTTTGCCTTAAACCTTAGAGGTAAATTGGAAGAGGTTGATTTCAAAGCTACCCTTCATGACACTGAAGCAAGGATACATGCATCTTGATTTGGTTACCAGGGCTATTGGAACCGAAGTCTTTGTATCATTCAAAACAGTGTACAAAGATTTGGATCAATGAGTAAGCAACAACTGAAGAAAATGGATTCAGGTATCCATGCATCCATGCAGTTTTCAAGGGTATCTTCGAAGGGGTGTTCTATACAATATCACTGATTGAATAACCATTCTCATGAGGTGTAATCCGATTCACGTGCTTCATAAGCAGATCCCCACGACTCGTTATCTCTCTCAAAGAACCATCACAAATGATGCTACCACCAAAGGTAGAACTAGAGTCAGCAGTTGCCACAGTACGTCATCAAGAGCGTAGCGACCTGAGGGGACGTTACCTCATCCTGGGTGACATCTTGAAGGGATACACCCTGAGAGGGAGAAGAGTTGACATTTGTATCCTTAGTCACAGCACAAATAGAATAGGGCTATGGGGAATATCTAGTCCAGAAGTAGAGTAGAGTAGAAAGAGGATGGATTGATTAAGTGAAAAGCCCTAAAGAGTCGGAACCCATTTCCTTTTATAGACAGACATTCCCAGAGGATCAGATTACAAGGACCAGAGACTTATTTATTTACCAAGGAGGCACCCGCAATTCTACAATGACTGAAACATAATATGTGGTGGTACTTGTGAGTGAATATATATTAACAAGAAGATTAATATGCTCACCTGATCAATACAGAACAACATTCTCACTAGACGCATTGTACGGTTGCGTCAACGACGGAGATTGTCCTTATATAATAACCAGTATCGTAGGCAGTGTAGATTAAAATTAGTAAAATGCGAAATTTAGCTAAATATATTTTGAGCTATATTTTGATATTTTTACTAATTACTAGATATCGATATTGACTCCGTGAAAAATTTAGTAAAAAAATATATCCTAATATATCGATTCGATATATGTAAAAAACTAGGCTATGACCAGGTGCTTCAGCCCTCGCTACAAGCAACGACTAGCGTGTTCAAATGGCATCAGCAGAGCCCGAGCTTAGGCCTGGGCACGATTTGAAAGTACTGAGGTACAGAGACGAACAAAGGAGCACATTCGAGGCGAAGCTGACTGGAGAGCACCGGCCCAAACAATGAGTATCATCAGGATAGTGGGGGTCTCTCAGCAGGGAGAGCAACACCAGTGATCAACAGGTTAATTGTCTACTACGCTGAATGGTAGCCGACTAACTAAAGAGCTCCCAAATAAGCATAGACTCGT
>JAJMAK010000257.1:7509-23508 GCA_030572615.1 Metschnikowia lachancei | reverse complement strand
GCGACATGGGCCAGTGCTTTCGTTTCCACGGTGACTATTGCTGGAGTTAGCACAGACACGGTGATTGTTAATATGCCAACTCCTACCCAGACTGTGACATCCGTTTGGACAGGAAATGCCGTTTCGTCCACTACTGTGATTGGTGGACCTGGTCAGACGAATACCGTTGTTGTTCAGATTCCAAAGGTGACCATCACCACCACTGTAACCTGGCCAAACTCATTCATTGCTACGACGACTGCTACTGGAATAAGCACTGATACCGTGATAGTCGATATTCCCACACCTACGCAGACTGTGACTTCTGTTTGGACTGGCAGCTTTATGACGTCGACTACAGTTATTGGGGGATCGGGGCAGACGAATACCTTGGTTGTTCAGATTCCGAAAGTCACTACTTATGCGACTGTAACCTGGTCGAGTTCTTTTCTTGCCACTACGACTGCAATTGGAGTTAGTACGGACACGGTAATTATTGATGTTCCTTCACCCACGCAAACTGTTACTTCCGTTTGGACCGGTAGCTTTGTGAAATCCGCTACGGTGATTGGTGGGCCTGGTCAAACCAACACGGTCCTTGTTCAGATTCCGAAAGTCACGACTATCACTACTAGTACATGGTCCAGTTCATTCATTGTTACTACGACTGCTACTGGAATAAGTACCGATACTTTGATTGTTGAAATTCCAACACCTACGCAGACTGTGACTTCTGTTTGGACCGGTAGCTTTGTAACATCCACTACTGTGATTGGCGGGCCAGGCCAGACAAATACGATTGTTGTTCAGATTCCGAAATCCACAATTTTAAATACGGTCACATGGTCGAATGCATTCCTTTCCACAACCACAGCTGCTGGTGTGAGCACAGACACGGTGATTGTTGAAATTCCAACACCTACTCAAACGGTGACCTCGGTGTGGACTGGAAGCTTCATCACCTCAAGGACTGTTGTTGGCGGACCAGGCCAGACAAATACGATTGTTGTTCAGGTTCCGAAAGTTACAACAACCACAACTGCCACTTGGTCGAGTTCATTTGTTGCCATTACGACTTTTTCTGGATCAAGCACAGATACTGTGATTGTTGATGTGCCAACTCCCACTCAAACTCTTACATCTGTCTGGACTGGTAGTTATATCACTTCGACTACTGTGATTGGTGGGTCAGGACAGACAAATACAGTGATTCTTCAAGTTCCAAAGGTTACAACTGTAATCACAAGTACTTGGTCGAACTCATTTATTGCTACCACTACTATTGCCGGGATGAGTACTGACACAATTATTGTTGATATTCCTACTCCAACCCAGATCGTGACATCTGTGTGGACCGGTAGCTTTTTGACTTCCACTACTGTAGTTGGTGGTCCAGGCCAGACCAATACTCTTGTTTTTCAAGTTCCGAAGGTCACAAAGATTACCACTACTACCTGGTCAAGTTCCTTTGCTGCTACTACTACTGTTTCGGGTGAAAGTACGGATACTATTGTCGTGGATGTTCCTACTCCAACCCAAACGGTGACTTCGGTTTGGAGTGGTAGTTTTGTCACATCCACCACTGTCATTGGTGGTCCAGACCAGACGAATACTGTAATTGTGCAGGTGCCAAAGGCTACCACCATAAAGACAATTACTTGGCCCAGCTCATTTGTTGCCACTACTACTGCGGCCGGAATAACTACGGATACAGTTATTGTAGAGGTTCCCACCCCGACTCAAACTGTGACTTCGGTCTGGTCCGGCAAGTTTGTGACATCTAGTACTATAATTGGTTCTCCAGGTGAGACTAATACTCTTGTGGTTCAAATTCCAAAGCTGACAACCATAACTACTAGTACCTGGTCGAGCTCATACATTTCCACTACTACTGCTGCTGGCATGAGTACGGATACCGTGATTGTTGATGTTCCAACTCCTACTCAAACTGTTACTTCTGTGTGGAGTGGAAGCTTCATTACTTCAACAACTGTGGTTGGCGGACCTGATCAAACTAACACCTTGATTGTTCAAATACCCAAGGTGACAACTGTGATGACTAGCACGTGGTCCAGCTCCTTCATTGCTACTACTACGGTCGTGGGAGTTAGTACAGACATAGTTATTGTTGATGTTCCAACCCCTACGGCTACAATCACATCAGTTTGGACTGGCAGTTTCATCACTTCAACCACCATGATTGGTGCATCGGGCGAGACTAATACCATTGTGGTTCAAATTCCGAAGGCAACCGTCATAAGTACCACAACTTGGTCGAATTCATTTGCTACCACTACAACAGCTGCTGGAATTAGTACAGACACGGTTATTGTCGATATTCCAACACCCACGCAGACCATTACTACCGTCTGGACAGGTAGTTTCCTCACCTCGACGACTGTGATTGGCCAACCCGGTCAAATAAATACCATGATTGTTCAATTGCCCAAGGTTACCACTACCACCACTAGAACCTGGTCTACTTCCTTTGTTGCTACTACCACGGATACCGGAGCTAGCACCGATACTGTTATTGTTGAAGTACCTACGCCAACGGAAACTGTTACCTCCGTTTGGACCGGTAGCTTCATTACTTCTACGACATTGGTAGGTGGCCCTGGACAGACGAACACAGTGATTGTACAAGTGCCCAAGGTCACCACTCTGAAGACTATTACATGGACCGAGTCATTTATTTGGACCACTACTGCTGCTGGAATGAGCACGGACACGGTGATTGTTGAAATTCCGACTCCTACGCAGACTATTACTTCGGTTTGGAGTGGTAGCTTTTTGACATCAACTACTATGATCGGTGCACCTGGTCAGACCAATACTGTGGTTGTTCAAATTCCGAAGGTCACAAAAAGTACTATCACCACTTGGTCGAGCTCGTTTGTGTCTACTAAGACTTTTGCTGGAGATAGTACAGACACAGTGGTTGTTGATGTGCCTAGTCCAACTCAGACCGTAACTTCGATTTGGAGTGGCAGTTTTGTGACTTCAACTACTGTGATTGGAGGTCCAGATCAAACCAATACGTTGGTTGTGCAGATTCCGAAGCTGACAACTATCATTACAAGAACTTGGTCCAGCTCTTATATTGCGACTACCCAGGATGAAGGCGTCAGTACTAACACGGTGATTGTGGAAGTTCCGACTCCCACGCAAACTGTCACTTCTGTTTGGAGTGGTAGCTACGTGACATCCACGACGGTGGTTGGTGGTGAAGGAGAGACAAATACGATGGTGATTCAGGTGCCAAAGGTGACAACCATTACCACTAAGACATGGTCCAACTCATTTGTTGACATAACCACAGTCCTTGGTATAAGTACGGATAATATCATTGTTGATGTTCCTACCCCGACTCAAACTGTGACTTCTGTTTGGGGTGAAAGTTTTGAGTCGTCTGCTACTATTATTGGCGGACCTGGTCAGACAAACACATTGGTGGTACACATTCCAAAGGTCACAGTCACTACCACGAGTACTTGGTCGAGCTCATTCATTTCCACTACTACTGCTGCTGGAATGAGCACCGATACCGTGATTGTGGATGTTCCAACTCCTACTCAAACTGTTACTTCTGTGTGGAGTGGCAGCTTTGTGACTTCTTTTACTGAGATTGGAGTTGCGGGTCAGTCTAATACCTTGGTTGTTCAGATCCCAAAGGTGACAACCATTCTCACTAGAACATGGTCTAGCTCAGTTGTCGCAACTGTGACTGATTTTGGAATAAGTACAGATACCGTGATTGTGGATGTTCCAACTCCTACTCAAATTGTTACTTCTGTTTGGAGTGGAAGCTTTGTGACTTCCACTACTGTTATTGGTGGGCCTGGTCAGACAAACACTTTGGTTGTTCAAATACCAAAGGTTACAGTAACAACCATAAGTACTTGGTCGATGTCATTCATTGCTACTACTACTACCGATGGATTCAGTACTAATACGGTTATTGTTGATGTTCCTACTCCTACTCAGACTGTGACTTCGATTTGGGCCGAAAGCTTCACAACTTCAACTACGGTTATTGGTAGACCTGGCCAGACAAATACTTTGGTGCTTCAAGTACCCAAGGTTAAAACAACTACTACCACTACCTGGCCGAGCTCTTTTGTGGCCACGAATACCGTGGTTGGAATAAGCACAGATACAGTGATTGTGGATGTTCCTACCCCAACACGGACTGTTACTTCTGTCTGGGGTGGAAGCTTCATTACGTTAAACACTGTGACAGGAGGTTTGGGCGAAGCAAATACGGTGGTGGTGCAAGTGCCTAAGGTTACAGTGATTGAGACTACCACTTGGTCAAATTCCTTTACCAAGACTACTACAAATATTGGCTCAACTACCGATATCGTCGTTGTTGCCGTGCCAACACCAACCCAAACTGTCACTGCGGTTTGGACTGGTAGTTTTATTTCTTCGACGATAATCACTGGTGTACTGGGTGAAAACAATACCGTTGTTGTTCAAGTGCCTAAAGCAACCACCAGTACAACCACCACCTGGTCCGAATCCTTTGCTACTACTGTGACAGCAGATGGGTTAAGTACTGATACGGTAGTCGTGGATGTGCCTACTCCTACATTAACGCTTACTTCTCCATGGTCAGGCTCCTTTACAACAACGAGCACAATTGTTGGTGGAGAGGGTCAGACCAACACTGTGATTATTGCTATACCTAAAGTTAGCACTACTGTGACAAGTACTTGGTCGAGCACTTTTGCCGCAACGACCACTGCTACTGGACTATTCACTGATACTGTGATTGTGGATGTCCCAAAAAGCACTTCTACCATCACTGTTGCGTGGACTGGAAGCTCCACATTGTCGACAACTATTACTGGAGTAACGGACACAGTCATTGTTGAGGTACCCAAGAGCACAGTTACCTTACAAAAAACCTGGAATAATCAGTACACCACAACAATCACTTCGGCAGGTGTTTTGACGGATACCGTGGTCGTGGAAATACCCCACTCAACTACTACAGTCACTTCAGCCTGGACAGGAACGGATACTATTACTACAACTGTTAGTGGCGATGTATGGCAGGTGATAGTTAGGGTACCTAAAGTTAGGGTGACTCTTACAAGCACAGGGAACAATTCTGAGGCTATGACAACAACTTCAACTGGACTACTCACAGACCAGGTGATTGTTGGTGTGCCTACTCCCACAACAACGATTGCGTCTGCTTGGACTGGTACGGCGACGTCTACCTATACTATTTCTGGTGGCATAGGAGAAAGCAACACCGTTATTGTTGTGCGCCCCAAAGAGACTACTACATTGACGAGTACAGGTGCTGGATTGTTGACTACAACCAGTGTTATTGCCGGAGATTTCACAGATACTGTTATTGTTGAAGTGCCAACTGCAACACAAACTGTTAGCTCATTTTGGACTGGCAGTTATATCACTTCCAGCACTGTTACTGGTGCTCCAGGTGAAAACAACACTGTTATTGTTGAGATCCCAAAGTTCTTGACCACAGTTACTACAACTTGGACAGGATCAGAGACTGAGGACTTTACCCAGACCGGAAGCGAGACGGATACTATTTTTGTACAGATGCCAACTCCAACTCAAACTGTTACTTCTGTTTGGACAGGCAGCTATATCACCTCTACTACTTTGACTGGTGCCGTAGGTGAGAACAATACTGTGGTTGTTGAGCTTCCTAAATCCTCAACTACAGTTACCTCCACTTGGACTGGGTCTTTTGTTGAAACCACTACTCAGATTGGCAGTGAACGTGACACAATCGTGGTCGGTGTACCAACACCAACTGAGACTGTTACTTTGTTTTGGTCTGGAAGCTATATCACGTCTACTACTGTCACTGGTGCGGCTGGCCAAAACAATACAGTGGTCGTGGAAGTGCCCAAATGGCTCACTACGGTTACTGCAACTGGAACTGGGTCTGACATTGAGATTTTCACCGAGATTGGAAGTGAAACCGACACTATTGTTGTACAAGTGCCAACGCCAACACAAACTGTGACCTCCTTTTGGACTGGAAGCTACACATCATCTACTACAGTTAGTGGAGGTCCAGGCGAGAACAATACGGTCATTGTTGAGAATCCCAAGTGGTCAACTACTGTCACTAAAACTTGGACTGGGTCAGATACCCTGGCTTTGACTCAGACTGGAAATGAGACTGACACTATTGTTTTTGAAGTGCCAACTGCAACAGATACCGTTACCTCTTTTTGGACTGGCAGCTATACGACATCAACTACTGTCACAGGTGCCCCGGGTGAGAATAATACTGTCATTTTTGAGATTCCAAAATCTTTAACTACGGTAACCACGACATGGAGTGGATCAAAAACGGAAGTGTTCACTCAACCTGGAAGTATCACGGATACTATTTTTGTCGAAGTTCCAACTCCAACTCAAACTGTGACTTCGGTATGGTCGGGTAGCTATACCACGACCATTACTGTGTCGGGTGCCTCGGGCGAAAACAATACCGTGATCGTGGAGGTTCCCAGATCACTGGTGACCCTGTCTAGATTGCTGTTCGACTCTTCCATCGTGAGTATAACGGAATCTCATTCAAAGAGTATCACGGAGCTGACTTTCCTGGATCCAAGTGGTACATCATCTGGGTCGGCTCTGCTCTCCAAAAGTAAAGGTGCTTCTTCAAGTCAAATCACATCGACTTTATTGGGTGCTACACTGATCTCAAGTTCTGTACCCCTGGGGTATAGTCTTTCTACAGACGTCGATTCTCAATCAAGTGTGACTGCTTCCGGTGCAGACTCTGGTTCGGCTATTTCTGGGTACTCAAATACTTGGTCACATAGTGGTGGTTGGGGTACGTCCGATGTGCCATATTCTGAGTCATCTGAATTCACGAGGTCCGCTTCCAACCAGGTGTATTCAGCCTCCTACACCGACGGGTATACCTTCCAATCCTTCAGTTCCATCTTGAATACGTCAGTAATGGGGCTTGAATCATCCACGACTACTGATTCATATGAGACTGTCCTGAACAATCTTAGTCCTTCACTCGAGACTTTGCATTCCTCATTTGTTTCTTCAACCTTGTCAGAAAGCACTACAAAGTATGCTTCAGATACTGGGGCTGATTCAGTTACGTCCACTACTGTGGTAAGTGAAACTAGCCCTTTTTCTGTGTCTGATATCGCGTCATCTGAGATGACGAGAATTTCCAAGAGTTCTACGGAGCGTGGTTCTTTTTCCATCCACGAATCCACGAAGCTGTCATATTCTGGTATTTTTGTTTCATCGAGTGCATCTGGTTATTATTCGGGATCTACTTCAAGAACTGAGATGGAGGACTCTAGTAGATACGACTCTATCACTGCATCCGGCTCTGTGCGTCTGGAAAGTTTTGCTGGCGTTTCTATTTCAATGTCAACGACACAGTTTGATTCAAGTTCTACTGCTGGGGCTGCCACCGAATCATCTATTAGCCTTGTTACTTCAGGACTCTATCCTGCTATTATCAGTAATGAAGATGAAGCTAGCATGCTGCAGGAATCTACGATATTGCAGCCTTTGGTATCTGATTTACCCGTGGCTTATACCTCGAGTGGAAAGTGCGCTTCCTGTTCTACGGCTGGTCCATCCCATTCACTTAGTGTTGCTGCTTCTGACAACGAATCTGGGTACTCTAGCAGTATTGGGCTTCTGAATGAGTCATCTTCGTTTTCTAGCGCAGAGTTTTTCACTTCTTCTGTTTCTGCGAGCATCTCTTGTTCAAGTTGCGATTATGCCTCATCTGCTCTTTCTTATCCAACAAGCGGTGCTACCTCGGAATTTGAGTTGGGTTCTTCTTCCACTACCGGCTCTGTTGTTGTGTCTGATTTTACCAGTATTTCAGCAAGTATGGCTTCACTGGCTACTTCAAGTTCGGGTTCCGGCACGCTTTCCACTTTGACTGGGTCTGCAGGCCTTGTTTCTTCGAGTATCCAATCTGGTCTTAGCGACTTTTCGTTTTCAGCGAGTGGATTCAAATCTTCTTACGACGATGTAACTACTTCAGACTCTTCTAGTGTCGTACCTTCTCAGTCGATGGCTAGTCGCGCACCTGGGTCTAGTTCACTATCCTCTGATGGTTACGTGATAACGTCTTTGCTGGATAGTTCTGTCAAATCAAATTATTGGTCAGTACTGTCCGAGTTTGATACTAGCAGTCAAGACGTCTCATCAGGAGCTTACTCAGTGAAGCCGTCGTCTACAGAATTGGCACCTGATTCTGCTCGTGGCAGCTTTACTCCTCTCTCGAGTGGGAACTGGTTCTCGAGCTCTGAGATCCCAACGTTTGCTATTACGTCCACTGTCGATTCACCCTATTATTGGTCAGAGTTGTCTTCCACAAACATTGATTTGACTCGACTGTACCCCACTAGTCATGCTGCCATAAAGTCTTGGTCAAATTCCACTTATGCGTCTTCCACAGAGAGCACGTCTATCTCCAGTAGCGTTACTTCGAATGGGAGTGGGTCCACTAGTCTTGCTTCTGATGTTTTGTCCGAATCTTCCTTTAATGAAGTGCCTGCGACTAATAGTGGGTCAGATTTGAGTGAAATTGCTGGTACTAGTTCAGGTGTTTTAACTTTCTCTATGTCAGTGACCGAGTCCGACCTGGGCTCCGCAACAAATGTCTTGCCTCGGCCTACATTAAGTGATATTTCCTTGAGTAACGGTGAGGGCCAGACTAAAACTAGTATCAACGCCGAGTCTCAACATTGGGTTGGTCTTAGCTCAAGTTATGGGTCTGGGATTTCTTCCGCCCAGAACTCTGTACCTAAGTCGGACTACCAATCTGATGGAACACTGTTCATTGAATCAGGGTCCACCTCTAGTGTTGGTTCTCTGACCAATATCTATCCTGCTAGTCAAACTGTTTCGTCCCAGTCATTAATCAGTTCCTCGTTTTGGAATGAGGCTACGTCGTTGGTCCTATTCTCTTCCACATCGAGTTTTGATAGCCCATCTAGAGAAAGTGCCACGATCACCTCTGATTCAACATGGGGCTCTGCTTCATTATTGCATTCTGAAACATCTTTGACTATTGGTTCTGCTAGCGGTGGCTACTCCGCTACTTCTAATTCCGACTGGATGATTTCGTCTTCTTCAAGTTCTGAATATAGAGAATTATCCACTGGAACTGCTGGAACTGGTTCTGACTGGCTGAGTGCTGGGACTACATTAACTGGGGTTGTGTCATCTTCCACTTATAATTCTGTGGCTGAATCCGAGAATTCTAGTACCGTCGTTTCAGAGACTGGGTCCCATTACTCTGGTGCTAAGATTTCATCGAGCGATGGTGATATTCCTTCCACTGTTCTTAAGAGTACGTCTGTTGCCTCTCAGTCTGTAAACTCTGAAGGTATATCTGACTTTGCTGGCTTTAGTTCTTCGGTGGAAATTTTGCGATCCTCTTCGGCTGCGCATTATGAGACTGGCTCTGAAGTTTCCAGCGAATATACTTCAAGAGTTTTCTCGGAAATCTCTTCGGGAACCGGATTGATGAGCACTGCTGGTCTTTCCACTTACACAGATCTGCCTGTTTCTGCGTCGTATTCAAAACTTGCTACCGACTCTTCCACCATTGATTTCAGAACACTTGATGATCCAACTTCCTTTGCTGCTTCAATCAGTGTGATTCAGATTTCTTCCGTTTCTAAGTCCTTCACGGAATGGAACACTGATTATTCGTCAGAGAACCTTTCTAGGCCAAGTTTTGGTAGTGGCTCCTACCAAACTGCTGATTACACAGTCTCATCTGGTTCTGTCGATCGCGATTTGTCACTTAGTACTTCCGAGGTTTCATTTACTAGGTCATATGCCAGCAAGTCTGATGTAACCAGCTTTGAGGCCGCAAAATCCAAACCTGTGTATTCGACGGGTGCTTCTTTGCCTAACATTGGTTCAAGTTCAGATTATTTGTCAGTTTCAGCCAGCCCCGATAGTCTTATAAGTGTGTCTATTCATACTTACGCTTCGGGGTCAGTGAGCGAAGACTGGGCAGGATCAACGCATGATTATCTTTCTTGGATGTCATCGTCATCTGCTTCTGCTTCAGCTTCAGTGATTGAGTATTCATCCAGTATTTTTACTTCCACAACTGATTTTGGATCTGCATCCTCGTCAATTTCTAGTTATTCTGGTGGTTTCCCGTCCACGCGAGTTTCTTCAAATGATGGGGTAGAATCACTGTCCATTTCTTCTCTTGCCACTGGGTCTGTTGGCCAAAGTATGGAAACTTCCAGGGGTGAGTCAGACTACGATACCATCACTGGCTCTAAGAGTGATTCCGAACTTACCACTCTGTCGGTTGTGGCCAAGTCTGATTCTCATACCACCGAGTCTTGGTCTAGAGAAGATTCTTTCAGCAGTGTTTCATTTAGTACATCTTCGGATATGGCGCCAAGTTATGGGTATGGGTTTTCCACGACAGCTGTTTCTGTTGCTACTTCTGAATCGGCTTTCGGTCCTTCTTCGGAAGAGTCGATTAGTATATCGCAGACCAATCGGGATTCTTATTCCACTGATGAGTCTTCAAATGGGTCTGCTCTGACGGGCACGTCTGATTGGGACTCTTGGACTGAGTCTTTGTCTGATGCTCCAAGTCTGTCTCATTGGGCAAGCGGACCTGATGTCTCTTCTTCAAATGGGGGTGTGAGTGGCTCTGATAGATTAACGGCCTCGACACTCGAGACGGTACAAGCATCTTCTCACATTACCAGCTCTGCTACTGAAGGTGAATATACTCGGACCTCTTCGACTAATGGGCATTTCAGCTCTACATCGTCGCTGGATATCTCGGTAGCATTTGGCCATTCTACAGATGAGTCTAGCTCTTACAGCCTCGAATTCACAAGTGATGATTCAATTATCACCAGTGCTAATTCATTAAACTTGATTTCGGGGGTATCTGCTCTAGTCACTCTGAGGTTATTCACGCCAAGTTCCTATATTGATACTTTTTCTACAGAGTCTGCAGACGAATCTGGTTATATAAGCTCTACTCATACCATGGGAGATTCGTCAGTTTACATAGGAAGCTTGTCTATGCCAACCTCGTTCTCTTCTGGGGAAGAGAGTTCAAGTGGCTTCACATCTTCTCTGATTTCTGTATCAAGTTATGATTCGGAATTATTGTCCAAGCCTGGATACATTTCATCAAGTATTTCGGAGTACGCCTCCATTGGTGGATCCTCAGTCGGGTCGTGGGTTTCTTCATCCATCGCCACCTCGGCTACAGATTCTTCAGGTGTCTCCCACTTGTCATCTCATGGTATGGTTTCGTCTTCATCGACTTCTTTTTCCGCTTCAGATTCTGCTTCAGCATTTGCGCAGTCGACTGACCCTAATTCAGCGTCGTTTTCTAGTTTGATCCAGGCTACAGGTTCAGACCTGCTGAGTGGGGCTGCTCCCATAACCCGGCAAGCTTCTTCGTCTACCGCACAAAATGTTGTTTCCTCTGATTCGTCGAGTCTTTCAGTTTCTGGCTTAGAATCCGACTCAACTAGGTATTTCAGTTCCAGTTCACAGTCGGCTCCAACATCCGATGGTTTAACTAGAGATTGGCCTTCCAGTGCTGGTACGATGTCATCTGATTATGGTCGTGCTGATTCCACACGTCTCTCAACTGCTGATATGTCTGGTTCGGATCTACTTAGTGGTTCTACAAAGATTACTAGCCAAAGTTCCTCTTCCATGGATAAAGTTGCAACTGGATCTGGCTCTAGCAGTGACATACATCCTGGCTCAGGTGTTTCTAGTTTTGTTGCTTCATTGACGTATTCGGATTCGATCACAACCTCTGGTCTGGATAGTGAGTACTCAAGTCGTATTTCTGCAGCACCTAGTTTTGCGAAAAGCCTGACTGACTCTAATTTATCCAGTTTGGCTACTTCAAGTGACCACTGTGATACATGCTCCCTGGATGCTTACCACACTATTTCTGACTACAATCTGTCGTCGGAAACAGATTCTGAATTCTCTTCATTGCTTACGAGAACCAAGTCTTCTAATCTGGCCGAATCAGATGCGGCTTCCAGATCTAAAATCACAACTGGGTCCTTTGATGTCTCTGAATCTGAGTTTGAGTCAGGATCTACTTCCCCTGCCACTTCTTTGATACAGTCTACACCCATAAGTCTCTCAAGCATGGATTCTATTTCTGGGTCTTATGATGCAGCGTCCTCTGCGACTGACTCTGGTTTCTCTAGTCTTTTTACTTCAGCAAGTGACTATGGCTCGTACTCTGTTTCTGGTTCTGTTTCCTCGTCTTATGGTGTCAGCAGTATTTCTTCGGTCAATAGCAGTGTTGGTTCTGCTTCCTCCCCTCCAGGCTCGAAATTTGTGTCTTGTACAAGCGATGGGGTTTTATCTCAATCTGTGCCATCCTGGGTGGAGCTCTCTACTGCAAGATCGGATGAATCTAATTCCAGATACTCAACTTCGGGCTCGTGGTTGGAGTCTTTGGCTTCCTTATCTCAGGGTGATTATCAAACATCTTCCACGGCAGGCTCGCAGACTGGCGTGGCACTGATCACACTTGATAGTTCATCTGTGTTGTTTCCAACTGGTACGTCGATGACATCTGATATTTTAAGCGTTCAACTGTCGGCATCTGATTCAGGATCAGAGTCGATCTATCATGGCCTGACTGCCTCTAGTACAAATGCCATTTTTACTTCCCCTACTTGGTCTCATGGTTCCTCCAGGTCTTCTCTGTCGGTCATTTCTGATCCTAAAAGCTCCACGGGGTTGGACAGTGCGTCTGAAATTTCTTCCGCTGTGGAAGTTAATAGTGATTATGCTTCGCTGACGTCTGATTCGACAGGTTCGCAATTTGGTTCTGAGTCTACCGATATCTCATTTGCGGCATCTAGATCTGTCACTTATTTCCCTAGTCAAGTGTCTGACTCTGCTTCATTTACCACTTGGACATTTGGCTCGGAGTCGGCAGATGGCTTCACTAGTGGATATCAAGGGAAGTCCTCTGCGCCTAGTGCTGCTTCTTCAATTACTGGATCCGATTCAACCTTCAGTTCTTCCCTGTCTAGCTCTGATGCTGTCAGTCACCTTGCTTCAGCAACTGATGCAGATGGCACCACGCGTGGTTTTAGCTCTCTGTCGGTTTCTAGATCCACTACGGGCTCTGTGTTTGTATCTGAACAAACTAGTGCTACTGGTTCACTCAGTACGTCGAGTTCTGGAACTGATAGCCCGAAATACTCTTCGAGCATTCAATCTCAGATTTCTTTCGATGCTTCCAGTACTCCATACCTGTCTTCAACCGTCAATGATTATTTGAGTCATTCGGATTCATTTTCTCTCAGCATTTCGAGTTTGGAAAATAGGTCTGCTTACTCTACTGGTCCTCAGAAAACTTTGGGATACGCAAGCCTGGTAAGTCTAAGTTCGGTGGCTGATGCGGATGGTTCTCTCTCTAGTTTCGATTCTCTAAACACAGAATCTACTTTGAGTGAGCCACAATTTTCGACCGACAGATCGGTTGCTGCTACTTTTGATGCCTCAACTCCTTCTGAGTCAGGTTACACCACACATTATTCGAGTTCGTCTTTTGTTACCCGTGGCTCGATTCCAAAATCTTCCGATTCTATTGCTATCACGCTTGCAACCGAGTCTTTTGCTTCTTCGGTTGAAGTGCCTACAAGTATTGACTATAGCACTAGATCAGGAGGCCTGGGATCGCCTTCTTCCATTGATGGTCAATCCTCTTCATTAAGTGGTGAAAATTCAGGAAAAGAGTCTTTGTCATCTCAGAGTGCAACCCAGTCGTCTGGCGTTTCTTACTGTGATACTTGTTCCGCTTCTGGAACCATAGAGACTGCATCTATAAGCCTAATTCCCACATTACCTGGATTTGCGTCTGCTAGTTTTGCAGTGGCTACTGATTCTGATCCTCCTAGTATTTTGCCATCGAGTTCTGACTGGCAAGCGTCTTGGACCACTAGCGTTTCGAGTGAGAATGATGCAACTGCGGTTCCTACATCTACATATTCTTATTATGGGACTGATTCCTACAGCTCAAGTATGGGACCTTCGGGGACATCGAATTCGTTCACTGCGTCAGACTTGGTAACGGAGGCTGCTTCCCACACAGTTTCCGCTTCAAGATCAGAGGCATCTGAGATTTCCAAGAATTACACGACGCTGTCTGATCAGTTTGCTGGAACGAATGTTAATGATTCTCAAACGACTAGTGCTAGCATGACACTCGCTTCATCTCTTGAAAATGTGGTTTCGACGATGAGTAAAGCTGAATCTTCCTGGACAAAGAGTGTTTTGAGCTTCTCGGACTTAACTAGAAACTCAGAGACATACCCAGAAACATGGACTTTTTCAGACCCAAATACTGAATTTTTCTCATCTTCAGTGCCTACTAACCTGGAAGACCCCAGGTCTCTGGCTGTTTCTGCTTCTTCAAGTGCCAGTGATTCTTCCAGTATTACTACATACTCGCAAGAGTACTCGTCTGTTGCTTCTGTGACAGAGTCTGACTTCTTCAGCTCTGTCAGCTCAAGGCCTAGTTTGCATTCTACTGGTAGTTCCATACCAAGTGATGGTTCTACCCCTGTGTCGCTGGACAAGTCACTTAACGTAACTGCTACTACGTCGAACGTGTCTGAAAATATTAGCAATGGTCATTCAAGTGCTATGCAAGGGTCCTCTGACCTGACTCAGTCTGCTTTTGAAAGTGCAAGAGTTCTGAGCTATGAGACGGAATCTACCATATCAGGCCCTTCGACTGCACTGAAGTCTCCAAGTACCGTATGCCCCACATGTTCTAACACTGGCTCCGGGTTAGTGTCGGATAAAAGTGGACTTTTGTCAATAACTGAGTCCAAATCTAGTGAATCCTCTGGTGGGACTGTTATGCGCACTTCTGACTCTGATATCCTTTCATCTTTTGCTACAGGAAGGACTGGTTCGATGACGAGTTTTTCTTCCATGCTTACTTCTGATGCTTCAATTTCTGAGTTACCTTCATCGGAAACCGGTGATATTTCACGCGCATCTACTCCTACCAATCTGGCTCAATCTTTGATTATGTCTCCTAGTTCAGGTGGTCTGCCAAATTTGAATCCATCTAGGCTGAATGGTTCTGGTTACACATCCCTTTCAAGTTCAAGTATGGAGTCGGAGTCTGCTTCCTCTGTGAAGTATCTGACTGAAGCTAGCTTTAACAGTTTTACAAATTCGATGGCTGTGTCGGCAGACTGGACTACCAGCTCTACTTATAGCTCTTCTTGTGAGACTTGTACCTTGGATAGTTCGTTGGCTGGAACTCATTCGGATGTTCTGACATTCTCTGGAAGTCATTTTGTGTCTGATTGGGCTACTGATGCTTCAAGTATCTCTCTCATTACATCGGAGTCTTGGCCCCAAAGACCACACACAACGAGTTCCGAAGCTGTTCTTACTGCTTCATCTGATGGGATCCTACTCTCCAACAGTGTGTCATTCCTGAAAACTAGTGGATCTTCAGATAGTCATAGCAATGTTTTGAGCATTACTACATCCAGCAGTGCCTTCAACGGTTCATTGAAGTTTACTACTTACACTACCTTTGCAACTGTTACCGATGCCAAAGGGCGAAAGGAAACAGAAACTAATTTGGCTGTGGTTACCACTGACTTCAATGGAGGCTGGACGACTGTTCTTTCGCCGGTAAATAGGCTCAGAAGGTATACCACTACCTTTGTTGGTACGAGATCAGATGGAAGCTTTCATACTGAATCAGGAGTTGTTGACGTGATATCTGACTCTGCGGGCTCTTCTCACACCACCACTCTGTTGTTTTTGGACGATGATGTGTCAACTACATTGTCCGTCACTGGGTCTGTCACTGGGTCTGTCACTGGGTCCGTCACTGGGTCCGTCACTGGGTCCGTCACTGGGTCCGTCACTGGGTCCGTCACTGGGTCCGTCACTGGGTCCGTCACTGGGTCCGTCACTGGGTCCGTCACTGGGTCCGTCACTGGGTCC